>CAIGQQ010037872.1:747725-769462 GCA_903798035.1 Danio albolineatus
TATATATATATATATATATATATATATATATATATATATATATATATCTATATATATAGTACTGATTTAATTGCGGGCGGCATGGTGGCTCAGCGGTTAGCACTGTCACCCCACAGCAAGGAAGTCATTGGTTCGTGTCCCGGCTGGGTCAGTTGGCATTTCTGTGTGGAGTTTGCATGTTCCCTCCGTGGTTGTGTGGGTTTCCTCCGAGTGCTCCGGTTTCCCCCACAGTCTAAGGATATGTGATATAGGTGAAATGAATAATTAAATTGGCTATAGTGTATGTGTGTGAATGTGAGAGTGTATGGGTGTTTCTTAGTACTGGGTTGAGGATGGAAACGTATCTGCTTGTGTAAAACATATGCCGGAATAGTTGGCTGTTCATTCCGCTGTGGCAACCTCCTAAGGGAAAATGAATGAATAAATAAATGATAGAATATGACTTGGCATTAAGGCATGTCATTTATTCTTTCATCAATTTGTAGTGTTTAGGATACACCATAGATTATTTATTAGTCAACTCTGTTATTTGGATTTCTGTGAAAATCTCATTTCGTTGTTTAACTAAAAAAGACGAAAATACATACAATTCTGTTTTAGACATGTCATGCGAGATTTAGTTTAAGGACAGCATCTTGAGCTAAAGCACAAAATGGTGGAAAATGTTAACTATTAGTGGTTAAAAAGCTGAACAATATTGTTATTAAACAAGTAATAACAGAATGAAATGTTCCCTATCGTGTTTCAGCATGTTGCATTTTTTTTTATAGTATTTGTTGTTTATCATTTCAGTTTAAGAAAAACTATTAGAAAATGCCTGAAATGTACCATTTCAATTTTACATTTCTGGAATGAATCAACATATACTTTTTTTTTTAATTAACATTTTCTTAAAGATTTGCATTGACTGAACAGTGGTATACAGTAGGTGTCTTATGTCATCATTTACAATAATATAGCCATCTATTCTACAAAAAAAATCTATTATACAAAAAAAAGTCCATCGGCTAGTAATTCAAGTCTTTTGTGAAAGGTAAAATTAACAATAAATAAATAAATAAAAATCTAATAAAAATAGTCTTTCAAGATACATTCTCTAAAAACACCCATAGAAGATTCCAGATAAGCCAAAAATCATCAAATTTCTGACGCAAGTCATTATTCAGTTTGGTAACACTTTATTTCGATGGTCAATTTGAGTATTAGTAGACTGTCTAATATCTGTTGATACTGACATTCAGCAGACATTTAACTGACTATAAGAAACTTTGCAAGAACATGTCAACTTACACTAAACCTATCCCTAACCCCAACCAAACAGTCTACTTATAATCTAATAAGAATCAGTTCCAATGTAACTTAAATTCAACAAACTGACCATCAAAATCAAGTGTGAGCCTTGAAAATTGCTATCTGATTTATCCACATATCGACTGAAGGAATGCTAGGAGAAGACCACACCAAAAGAATACATATTCTTGCTAGATACGTACAAAGGTGTAACACATATTCTAGTCCATGACTAAGGTGTAAAGCAATTTTACTATTCAGATGATTAATAGCTGGAGATAAGGCAAAAGGTTTACCAATAATCCTCTGAACTAATTTGTGGATTTCTTTCCAGTATGTCTAAATCATGTCACAGTCCCAGAATACATGCATCACAGCACCAACATAGGATTTACGCTTAAAACAGCATTGAGAAACGTTGGGAACTATCTTATTGAGACGAACTGGTGTTAAATAAGTTCTGTAAAAATATAAAAAATGTTGCTTGTGGTTTGATTTTGTGACACCTTTGAAAAAAATGCCAGAACAGACCGAAAGCCATTTTTTTTTTCACTAAAATTTGTTCCACAAACTATATAACTTTCAAGGAGGTAAGGGAAGAACACCCTACATTAGATAACATTGAGTAAAAGAAGATATTGTCCTTTTGAGAGAAAATGCAATTACAGTTTAAATGCAATTGTATTTCCATGTGAACAAGATGATTATGTATTCTGCCATCTTTAAGGGCCGATAATAATCAGAGTTGTCATGTTGCAGTTGCAAAAATTTGTAATGGTCGTTACATATACATATTTTAATGAAAAAAAAAACCCATATTGTTTTAACAGCTATAAAACCAGCATCAAACAAATAGTTTTTTTTAAATTTCTGTATGTTTTTTTTTTATTTGTCATAATACTTTGCTAGTTTTTATAAAACTCTAAATGCAATTTGAAATGCGATTCAGCTTGCTTGCTTTATGGCTTATTATAGCTCTTATAAATCAAGCCTTTAAAAAAAATAGATGTCTAAAATGTACTTATATACTGCTGCTAAAACATAATTGGACATTCATGATTCTATAAATATTTCTTTATTACCTTTAATATAAATTTGGTATTCCATTCATTTCCTAAGTTTAGTTTTCTTAAGTTGTGTTAATAACTCCAGTAATTGAGGTCAGTTTGAGTGATGTTTGGTTGAGTTTGGTCATTATGCTGAAGCACTAGTGTGTTTAGGGAATGCGACTTTGGAGATTTGATTGACAAATGAGAGCTTTATATTTAATGAAATTTAGATGAGTTTGATGGAGGTGATGCTGATGATTTTACAGGTCTTTTTCATTTTTCTATTTGCTGAGGGTTCAGTGCTGCATCTGCCCTGCTGAGATTATTTGAACCACTTCAATGTGCCCTAGAAATATTGGAGCATGTTTTGCAATTCCAGCTAATTCGAGAATTTGACACCAGATTGACACTGGTTTGGTTCTGTCGACTGCTGTCATTTAATTTTTACATTAGGGTCAAATATTATAAATATCCTTCACGAGGCTATAAAGTCTGTAACTTGTCATTATTTTTTATTTTAATATTCATTTGCAGTAATATCTGTTATATAGAGTCTTTTTTGGAAAACTATTTAATCATATCCATTATTATTTTTGAACAAAAGCAGAAAAAAGTCCTCCTAATACTTCATGTAATGACAGTATATCGTAATCAGCATTAAGCTATTTAATTTTTCAGAAGAGACAATAATATAAAATAATATAATGATCCCTAAATGTAATGTATTATTTACCAACTATTCTGACTTTGACCGCTAGACTTTGTGTATAAATGGGCAATTGTTAAATATTTGATGTAATATAAAATATTTGGAAATATACCCCCAAAATACACTTGCAATATGCTGTACTGGACCATTCATTCATTCATTTTCTTTTCGGCTTAGTCCCTTTATTAATCTGGGGTCGCCACAGCCGAATGAACCACCACTGTACTGGACCATTAGACCTAAAAGAGAAAAAGGATTTACATTACAGCACTGGAACAACTCTAAGATGAGTAAATAAATGAATACATTTTCATTTTTAGATAAACTGTCACTTTAATGTATTTGCTTTCGACACAGATCTAGAAAAAAAAAGTAAAGACCCTTTTAAAGTTATTATTGTTTTTTTTTTTTTTTTTTTTAATAGATCTCGACACCCATTTACTTGCATTTACTTTATTAAATGTGTGCCACAATCTGTTTGGTTACTTATTTTTATGTCTCTGTGTACAGAAATGGAACAACCTGAGGGTGAGTAATTCACGACACAATTTTCATTTTTGGGTGATCTAAACTTGCTTTGAAAATCTACAGCAATAAACTGTCTGAAAAGGTACCACTATATACATATCTGCAGAGTGCTAAATACGTCCCAGGAGATACGTTTTTTTTTCTTTAATGAATCTACCAGAAGCTATTGTGTATGCTTTTTGAGAACTCAAATTTCTCTGCTCTTCTCACTTCACTTCTTTTACCACATTCTCACCCTGTTATTGACTTGTTTATTTTATTTTTTGGCTTCTGTTTTTCTCTTACCCGCTTTCTGAAACCATTCTCCTTGCAGGACTCAAACCCTGTCATCGTGGAGATCCTGCATTTCAAGTCTGCCAATATACATAGCGAGCTACTGGACAAACTGGTAACAGCGGGATAGCGGTCGACGCGAAGATAAGCAGTCAGCTGGTAAGTGCAAAAAGAAACAGTGTCATACCACCCCATAGCGTTTGTTTTAAAGACAAAATGCTGCCATATGAACAGTACATCTGACTACTTAATTCACGATCTCCAGAAATGTAAATGTGGTAGGTTTTCAGAACGAGTCTGAGTTGCAACAATTACAGTAATCTGGGATATAAATATACTTTGCTGGGATATAAAAAAAAACTGTGTTTAAATTAAGTATTTCAGCTGCAACCTACGGCTAAATCACAGTATTCATTCATTGTAATTTTACAGTAAAATATAGTTAATTCTACAAGAAAATACTCTGAAATCACAGTATTGGTTGTTACTATTGTCTGTGAAGTTGCATTATATGCCTGTAATTTCACAGTAATTTAATGTAAAAAAAAACAAAAATCACAGTGACTTACTGTGAACTACCTCACAGTAGTTTACAGTAGTGCAATGGAACAGTAATGGTTAAATTAGTCAGTAACTAACAGTGAATTTAAGGTCAGCTTTTTTACAGTGGATATAATTTATTCCAAATTTTCTATTCTAATTCCGCTTTCGGGCACCACGGTGGCGAAGTGAGTAGCACGTTCGCCTCACTGCAAGAAGGTCGCTGTTTCGAGCCCCGGCTGGGTCAGTTGGCATTTCTGTGTGGAGTTTGCATGTTCTCCCTGTGGTTGCGTGGGTTTCCTCCGGGTGCTCCGGTTTCCCCCACAAGTCCAAAGACATGCGGTACAGGTGAATTGGGTAGGCTAAATTGTCTGTAGTGTATGAGTGTGTATGGATGTTTCCCAGAGATGAGTTGCGGCTGGAAGGGCATCTGCTGCATAATAAATATGCTGGATGAGTTGGCGGTTGATTCCGCTGTGGCGACCCCGGATTAATAAAGGCACTAAGCCGACAAGAAATTGGATGAATGAATGAATTCCACTTTCACCTCCAAGCTGTTATAGTGTGGTTGTTGTTCCCATTCAGGTGCATTCTAAATGAATATATTCAACTGATTAAATCTCACATTGTTTACATATTAGTAATTGGGTTTGTCTTTATTAAGAGGTTTAATGTTGTACTGTGTGTCCTCCAGAGAGAAACTAGCATCTGTTGCTTGAAGAACTGGATCTCATTTGGAGTTCTGGACAGCTTTTTTCCAGATTGACAGTCGATGTCCACTCTACTGCTCAGGCAAGAACAGGCTGTGCTACCGTCCTTCTGGGAGGGACAGCAGAACCAGGTTATCCACACAGAACAAACACTCACATTCACCGCCACATTGACTGAGACCCCTCAATCTTAGGACAGATCCGAAACACACCCTGTTATTTAAAAAAATGACTCAATAATTCTGATTCTCTTCACATTGGGTCACCTTGTACCGCGGTACTAGGTCTATAATTACTGTAGTGTTTGGATTCAAATAGAGCAAAATGTATTTGCGCCCTGAAGTGATCATATCCAATGTTGGAGCATATGTTTCAAAAAAGTAATTCACTGCTAACTATAATTGTGTTTAAATTACAGTATT
Organism: Danio albolineatus; assembly: GCA_903798035.1. Classification (NCBI taxonomy): domain Eukaryota; kingdom Metazoa; phylum Chordata; class Actinopteri; order Cypriniformes; family Danionidae; genus Danio; species Danio albolineatus. The sequence continues at coordinate 753,247 of CAIGQQ010037872.1, forward strand.
TTTATAATTACTATGTCTGAGAAGTAATTTAATTTCTCGATAAGGAATTGAATTTGACTCAATACTACTTAAAATCCCTATAAATCTCAAAGCATAGATAATAGAACATATATAATTCAGCATTTTTAAGTGCAAAAAAGTGAAAACATTATGAAAACTTCAAATATAATACCACGTATTGTCTTTTTCAAATTTCTTAAATGTGCAATTGTCTGAAAAAAATTACTTTCATTAGAAGAAAAATCAAATTATTTAGTAAAATACATTTTAATTACAAAAGATGTAATAAATCTGCTTCTCTAGATTTATACCTTATATTGTCATCAACTAATTTCTTACGAAATAGTTTAAGCATGTGTGATCATTTTAATCAATTTAATCTTCTTTAGCTTAAAAAGATCCAGAATAATAGTATAGAAAACAGAATAGATTCAGAATATTATAAAAATAGAAATAGAGGTTTATTCTGTGAAATTTAATTGTATAACAAAACAATATACAGTAAATGCTCAATTTCTCTGAATTGATTTATACAAACTATTGGATTTGATTGACATTAAATGGATAATTAAATGCATAATTTGTCCCAAAAATCCTTTTTCCTACATATTTAAGTTTCTTTTTTTTTTATTGGACACAGAATATTTTATGGTGACACGGTGGCGCAGTGGGTAGTGCTGTTGCCTCACAGCAAGGTCGCTGGTTCGAGCTTCGGCTGGGTCAGTTGGCATTTCTGTGTGGAGTTTGCATGTTCTCCCTGTGTTTATGTTGGTTTCCTCCGGGTGCTCCGGTTTCCCGCACTGTCCAAAGATATGCGGTAAATGTGAGTTGGGTAAGCTAAATTGTCTGTAGTGTATGTGTGTGAATGAGAATGCATGGATGTTGCCCAGAGATGGGTTGCGGCTGGAAGGGCATTCGCTGCGTAAAACAAATGTTGAATAAGTTGGCGGTTCATTCCACTGTGGCGACCCCAGATTAATAAAGGGACTAAGCCGAAAAGAAAATGAATTAATATTTTATTTTAAAGAATCCTGGATGCTGTCACCCATTGACTTCCATAGTATTTGTTTTCTTACTATGGAAGACCAGCATTTTTCAAAATATCTTAAAAACTCATAAAATCACATAAGGGAGAGTAAATGGCAAGGTAATTTTGATTTATCTCCTTAAGGCTTAACTAACTGCAATTAATTAAAATGATCAATGCCTTCACTTTTCAGTGGATAAGTCATTTCATTACATTAAATCATCTTTTGTAAGCAGTTTGGACAGAACTGTGTGTACAGTAGGTATAGTGTGTCCACAGTCCTATTGGGATGATATCAAAAACAATAAGTCTCTCTTTTTTTTTCTTGACGTTAAAATAGGATCCAAATCCCTCCCATTTTGAGGCCCACTGCAACGGGACGTAGGAGTGTGGTTGACCAAATTGATTGACAGTTGATTGTTAACATGTCTATGTAGTAACGCATATAATCATGTCAACAAGACAGGACGTGTGCAAAGCAACCAGGATTAAAAAAATCAGTTGAGCTCGCTTTGATCATTAGTCATCATCAAATGTGGTCGAGATTAAATTTTACAATTTTAATTATGTCAAAATGTTTTTAAAACAGTGCATGTTTGTAATGAATTACAACGATTTTACCATCTTCATCACCACAGCCGCATGTCAGTACAATTATAAAAGAAGACTCTTTAATCCCGGTTTGTGGACGTTAAATCAGGTTTATTTTGTACATTAACATAACGATATCCATACAGCAGTGGATATTAATGTGTATCCTGTCACATTTGCCGTGCAAACTTAAATGTGCGCTGTGTGGGTGTGCATACGTGACGACTGTATGTGACTTATTGTTGCAGTTCTACAACACATACATCTAGTAATATTTGGGAAAGTTCTCACTGTAGTATTTCTCAAAAACCTTACGTGAGATCTGCTTCCTTCATGTCTGTCACTGTGCTGTTTATCTGACCACGCCGCTGGAGACTGAGGCACACTATGTCAAGCATATGGGAATGGTGGGTGGGGAGATCTAGCATTAAAGGCACAGGCAACAAAAACAGCTACATTTTGTTCAGAGCAGAAAATCCATATTCTGAAAGGTATAATACATAATCTGATGGGTGTTTTGAGCTGACACTTTACACACACATTCTGGAGACACAAAAGACTTAACTTAAATCTTGAAAAAGGAATAAAATAGGTGCCCTTTTACTAGTCTCTTTTTTTTTTAAGTCATTACACCCAACAATGACCATAAACCACATCCTTGTGTTCCATATCCAACCACAGCATGGAGAGTTACTTGTTATCTGGTTCGACTGGAAAACAGCACAAACATGCGCACGTGGGCACAAACAGACCGCCAGCTCCCTCTGTCCACCAGCCCCCTTCTGCCTCAAAGATCAGATCACTCTACCCAGCAAGTCTCCTGTTTGGACAGCAGCGTGAGCCTTGTCCCTGGTCCAAAGCCACGGCTTCCTCCCCTCATCCCACCTGTCAGGTGCTCTTGGCTGTTTTAATGGGGGAGGAAAGGGAGGGGGAGGGGGGGGGGGGGGGGGGGTACAGCCGGATCCAGCGGCTGCCTGGCTCTCTGTGCCAACCTTTACGGCTGTCGCTCAGCTCCGCTCCACTTCCTCCAAGCCAAGACTCCCAGCAGGTGTTCTTACAGAATGGAGATCTGTCTGAGCCACTACGGAGGTCCGGCTCATCTCGTCTTCACTGCTTGTTGTGAGAGACAGAGCGGTCACACATTTCCAAAGCGCATTCACGGAGCTCTAACATGAAGGAAAAGTTATGTGAGGCTTGTTGGAATGAATCAGAATTATTCCTGTCTGACTTTATATTAGGTGGGATTTACTAATATGTACTTACACTGAATTACTTACTGTGTAAATAATACATGTTTTTACATTGTACTAATAATTAATTAAATACCTGCATGTAATTAAAACTGTAATTAATTTCTGTAATTACAGACCGTCCCTTAAACCTTAACCCACCCATAAACCTACTGTACCTATACCCCCAAACCTACCCAAATCCAACCTTAAGAGAACCAGAAGTGTTCTGCATTACACTATGAACACAGTAAGTACATTGTATTTATTATTTTTTATTTAATTATTTTGATGCAAGTATTGTACATAGTAGTTACGGCCCCCTAATATAAATTGGGACTGAATTTTTAAAAAGCTAATGAGCAATCAAAACTTTAAAGGTCAATGTGTATACACCCAAATTTAAAGATATAGAGCATTTAAAGTGGAAGGTTTGACTGTAATAAGCAGTTTTATCCAAAGTAACGTACAAGTCAAGTCAAGTCGAGCTTTTATTGCCCTTCCGCTACATGTTTGGACATACAGTGGAATGGAATGTTGTGTCTCGCAGGACCGTGGTGCTACATAAATAAACATAATCATAAATATGAAGACAACACTGGACGTAAGAGCTATTTTAAACCCATCTAATATCAGAGCGATAATCTAACTACTAACTATACATATACTATAAATGCAGATAACAGAAGCACTTTGGGTCACAAGTGAGCAGTAATACCTAATAAAATGCCATGAAAAGTCTAAGTTTATTCATTAATTTTCTTGTCGGCTTAGTCCCTTATTAATCTGGGGTTGCCACAGCGGAATTAACCGCCAACTTATCCAGCAGTTGTTTTACGCAGCGGATGCCCTTCCAGCTGCAACCCATCTCTGGGAAACATTCATACACACTCATACACTACGGACAATTTAGCTTACCCAATTCACCTGTACCGCATATCTTTGGACTGTGGGGGAAACCAGAGCACCCGGAGGAAACCCCCGTGAACACCGGAAGAACATGCAAACTCCACACAGAAATGCCAACTGACCCAGCTGAGGCTCGAACCAGCGACCTTCTTGCTGTGAGGCGACAGCACAACCTACTGCGCCACTGTGTTGCCCTAAAGTCTAAGTTTTTTTTTTTTTTTTTTGATGAAAGGAATAATTAGTAAGCACTATTGTCATTCAGTTGTTAATGATTGTTAAAGAAACAGACGGGTCCTCTTAAAGAAGGCCAGAGATTCAGCTTTTCACATAGATTTAGGCCGGTCATTGTTTTAGCAACCAAATAGTAAAACATAATGTACATTCAGCCTATTGGACACACTTAATTCTGTGAATCAACCTGGATATACATTACCTGGCTTATGGCCTGCCATAAAACAAGACAGTTAGACACAAAACATTGATCTGATTTTAAGCTGAGTAGTAATTATTTACTATGTCTTTAATTAAAAATGAAACTTTAAAAAGGGCGCCACGGTGGCATAGTGAGTAGCACGTTCGCCTCACAGCAAGAAGGTCGCTAGTTCGAGCCTCGGCTGGGTCAGTTGGCATTTCTGTGTGGAGTTTGCATGTTCTCCCCGTGGTTGTGTGGGTTTCCTCCGGGTGCTCCGGTTTCCCCCACAAGTCCAAAGACATGTGGTATAGGTGAATTGGATAGGCTAAATTGTCCGTAGTGTATGAGTGTAAATGTGTGTGTATGGATGTTTCCCAGAGATGGGTTGCGGCTGGAAGGGCATGCGCTGCATAAAAAATATGCTGGATAAGTTGGCGGTTGATTCCGCTGTGGCGACCCCAGATTAATAAAGGGACTAAGCCAACAAGAAAATGAATGAATGAATGAATGAATAAAACTAAAAAATATATATATATATTTAAAAAATGGTTCCCACCAAACAATTCTGTGTTGTATAGACATCTAAACAGAGTCTCGTCTAAAACAAGGCTACAGTAAATTTAGACTACACATCAAAAAATATTTCAAAAATAGGCAAGTCTTCCTATAGACAGATTTCACATGTAGTCAATCATTCCTGTCTGTTGATGACTAGTAAATGACTAGTAAATTTATGGACTACTGTTAGCAGTTTTCCATGGACAGCCCAAATTTAGTCTTGTTTTTGCCTGGATGACTGTTTGGATGTCTATTAGACATCTTTGAAATTTTTATGTTATGTGTTGTTGTTTTCAGTCACAAGATGGTGCCCAATAGTCCAAAAAACAGTGGAGTGACAGGATATATATATTCAATAGCGTCCAAGATGATTTATAGTACTCAGATGAGCCTGTGTTATATTAGTTTATTAGAAAATAAGACATCTTGGATTGTTGTGATTGGCCGATTAGAAGTATTTCTGAGAGCAGTGCGATAAGTTATAGCAGAAAAATGTCAGCTATAAAAATGTCAAGAGTTGAGTAGAGACAAAGGAGTTTGACTTGCAGAACTATGGCAACAGCACAAGTGGCTTTGTTATATCCTCTTCACTGGCTGTTGTGAGAGACAGAGAGGTCACACATTTGCAAAGCACATGCACTGAACTTTTTTTTTTCTCTCTCTGAAAGAGTCATGAAAGCTGAATGTGTGCCTTATTAACATTCATAAAATCGCATAGGATTGAAATTACTTTGTGAAAGATGGGAATCTCATTATCATGATTACATAAAGCATTGTTTTGCCATTGTTATTTCACGCCATGTGTGGTGGGGAAAAAAGAAAAAGAAAATGCAATTTGTTGTGCTTGCAAAGTGTTAATGAGGCTAGCAAGCCTTTAGCGAAATGTGCAACCGCTACACTGCATGAAACTGTCGAGAGACCGAACAATTACACAAACGGCACAGCTTTTGAGAATAACAGGCGTCTGTATATCATTAGGAGATGGGAGCATTATCGCTTTCATAACAAGTATCAGCTTTAAGAATTAGAGCAACAGATTCAATTCTGATTTGCTAATAGATGTCTTGAGAAAAGATATAGTTGTGTGTGTTTTAGACCTCATTTCTGTAAAAATAAACAGTATTATAATACAATCAAGACAACAATGAAAAATATATGTTAGAATCTAATAGTCCACGCCACAGTAGAAGGACAAACACTGCTAAGCTATGCGAGCTTTGGTTTTTGCTTCTTTTTAAGATTTGTTTTTGGTCAACCAGGAATATTTTATGAATAGAAGAATTAGATTTATAAACATTCATCTACCGTAACATTATTCTAATATCCCTCAAAGGATATATTTTAATTCTTTACAAACTAACATAAGAGAAAGTGTTTTAACATAGGCTCATTCTGAAAACTACTCCCACATACATTTCTGGAGATCCTGAATTATGTAACCAGAGCAATGTATGGCTGCATTTCATCTTTAAATCAGTCAATACGGGGCGGTATGACTCCTTTTTTTGCTTTCTAGCTGACCACTTACCTCCAAATGGATGGCTTTTCCGCTGTTACCAGATTCTTCGGTAGCTTGACATGTATGTCAGCAGACTTGAGATGCAGAGCAGAGTTGACCGCAGCAACGGGGTTCAAATACGGTTCCAGAAAGCAGGTGAGACAAAAACAGAAGCTAAAAAATAAATTAAACAAATAAATAACAGGAGAATAATAGTGAGAATGTGGTAAAATCTGAAACCGTGGTAAAAATCAGGGGGGGGGCTTCTCTTTTTCTGGATTGCTTTTGCTTAAACACTGTGGTTTGGTTTGGCTTGGCTTAGGGAAAGGGGTGGGCACGTCAATTGGTGCTTTTTAAAACACTGTTGGTTGGGTTTCGAGATGTGGAAAGGTCTGGGAATCGGTCAGTAAGTAAATCAGTTAGTTGACAGCGGCCTCTGGTGGAGTTACTTGAGAACAGCAGACACGAATGGCACTTGTGAGATAAATTTGTGATCTAAAAAAAGCATATACAGTGGCCTCTGGTGGATTCACGAAAACAAAACCTGCAAAAAACTGCAAAAAAAAAAAAAGAAGAAGAAAACTCCTGGGACGCATTTTGCACTCTCCAGGGTACGTAATCTGAAGGAATCTGAATTGAAAAGTTTGCTGGGCAGTTGGAATCACTTTTCCATTTTCTTTCTAGCTGGGTGATCAAAGTTGTGACAAACAAACTCAATCAACCCAAATGTAAAGATATTAAGCATTAAGTGTCAGACAACATAAATGCAGTGAGTGCTTATATTGTGCCATGGGGTGTGGATGATAATATACAGTAGTTGTACTTGTAGTAAACAGACCTTTACAATCAATATTATTAAAGTTCATATACAAAGCAGGAGTGTTCAGTTATGTAAGATATGAGAGTAACAGCCAAACTCATACAATCATACTGTATCTCGTGTTACACAACTGTTAAACTTTGCCACATTATAACAGTTATTTACTGCAAAAACTGACAGTAAAATACCACATACATTCTTTAAAGTTCACTACTGTAATATGCACTGCATTGTGGGAAATGTTAAATCTTTTACTGTAACTTACTGCATATTAGGAATCTGCAGTATTCTAGTTGAAGATAAAGATGAGACAGTTAATGAAAACATTTATTAACATCTTGTATCGCAAAATGTATTTAAAATAGATTGATAAATAAAAATTATGATTGTAAACTCATTCATTCATTCATTTTATTGTCAGCTTAGTCCCTTTATTAATCCGGGGTCACCGGTGGAATGAACCGCCAACTTATCCAGCATATTTTTTACGTAGCGGATGCCCTTCCAGCCACAACCCATCTCTGGGAAACATCCATAAACACACATTCACACTCATACACTACGGACAATTTAGCCTACCCAATTCACCTATACCACATGTCTTTGGACTTGTGGGGGAAAACGGAGCACCCGGATGAAACCCACGCAACCACGGGGAGAACATGCAAACTTCACACAGAAATGCCAACTGACCCAGCCGGGGCTCGAACCAGCGACCTTCTTGCTGTGAGGCGAACGTGCTACTCATTACACCACCGTGGCACTATGATTGTAAACTATTTAAAATAAATATAATAACAATGAATAATAAAAACACACAATTAAAAAATAAAGGTTTTGTACTGCTAACGGAAAATGTAAATACATTGCAGTAACAGTGCTGTAAAAATTGACATGCTTTAAAATTAAAATGTGGTAAAGGGCATTTTACCATAAAATGAATTTGTGGTAAGGCTATTTTACAGTAAAATTAAATTGCAGGAGGTCCCTTCTACTGTAAAGCACATTTACAGGTAAGTTACTGTAAAGGGGCAGTTGCGGTACATTGCAGGCAACAGCGCTCCCAGGAAGTTACCACAAAAATACAATAAAATGTCTAACCACCAGCACCAGCACCCAACAACATTGGGCCTAATTTGAGGATTTCAACAACTGATTTTTGACCCAAAAAATCTTCAGTAGTATGGTGTAAATCCAATTATTTTACAACTCTCAATTCCGTCCAAGACTTGCCCTTGCCAAATCATATATATCACATATATCTGTAATGGGCTGTTTCTGATGGGATACTTACAATAGAAAATGAGAATGAGCAGGCTTTTCCAGAGGAATGTTGTGTTCTTTTCTAGCTGAAAAATGTTAGATGCAAAAACATCACAAAAGTGGACAAAAAAGATCGACTTGTAGAACTATGGCAACAGCATGAATGTCTTTGTCACTTTTGTGTTTGATTAAACCACAACATTCCTTCTATCTGGCCATAAACCTAAAGCAGGTTATTCTGATGTGAATAAGTTATGAAACTGTGAGTTTCTGTGAGATCTCATGTCTGCCGAATCGCCACTGTGAAATCGTTCCCACAGCTGGCAAATGTGTGGTCTCGCTGTGTGGCTGAATTGTCTAATGTGTACATTTTGAGCACTATAATATTAAAAATCTGCTGAAACTGTGCATATGTCTGTAGTATCCTGCAAAATCTTGAAAGACAGAAAATTGTCTTGTTGTCTAGTGTGTTCTTGGACTTTCAAAGGCAGTGTCCTCAAAAGAGTTTAGTTCCAGTCCTCCTGCTTTTTTTTTTTTGCTTTTTTTTTTGTCTGTTCTATTAACTTATTTAAGTTGCTTGTTGTACTGTTCTGTTGTGGGACAACATATGTGACCCCGGATAAACGGATGTTATATACATTTATGTTACACCTATGACAAAAAATAAATAGATATTTCTCAAATTTTCACACATTGACCACAAGAAGGTCGCTGGTTCCAGTCCCAGCTGGGTCAGTTGGTATTTCTGTGTGGAGTTTGCATATTCTCCCCATGTTGGCATGGGTTTTCCTTCTGGTGCTCTAGTTTCCCCCACAGACATGCGCTGAATTGAACAAACTAAATTGGCCGTAGTATACTGTATGTGTGTGAATGAGCGTGTATGGGTGTTTCAGCTGGAAGGGCATCGCTGTGTAAAACATATGCTGGATAAGTTGGCGGTTCATTCCGCTGTGGTGACCCCTGATGAATAAACAGACTAAGCCAAAGGTAAACGAATGAATGAATCATAGCAATGCATATTACTACTAATGATATATATGTACAGAGGGAAATTTACAAGATATGATTTTTGGCATAAAATAAAAATCTATCATTTTGATCCATACAATGTTTTTTTTTCTTTTTTTTGTCAAAAATATTATATTATATAACATATGTAGTCCGGGGTCACATACTGTATGTGTTAGACAAAGCGGGGGACGTGGCGGACACATATTCACTACTATTATACTACATAAATATGGATTTACATCAATTGAACCTCCTATTTTACAGTTATGCTGGATAATATACTTTAAATTCCTAATAACCTATCTAACCTATTCTACCCTTAATAAATAATTGTTATTTTTAACTAGCATCGCTTAATCTGTTTGGGTTAGAATGATAATTTAATGAAATATAATGAACTGACTAAAACAGACCTAATCACATATAGTATATTAAGATAAATGTGCTAAAGTAGTGACTGTTACTTTATTAGAATAGATTAACATTAAACGCATTTGACCAGCTTTAGTGATTCCTGAACTTGTATTTTGTGTTTGATCTGACAACCGCCGTTCTGTTGAATGCTGTGGTTGGTCACTTTTAATTCACACTGGTACCTTTGTCTGCTTCATGTAGTCATCCATAATAAACAACAATTATCACAATTACTATAACTAATGGATTATTACCTGCCTATTATTAAGACGCTGACATTCATTCATTCATTTCTTTTATTCCTGGCTTTTTGAGTCCACACAGAAATGCCAACTGACTCAGCTGAGGCTCGAACCAGTGACCTTCTTGCTGTGAGGTGTCACTGCTTCACCACGTCGCTCAAGATGCTGACAGTTTATTAATATTATAAAGTACATATTTTGCATGATCTTATTCTACATCCCTAATAAACTCAAATATGAACTTGCTATTTATAAGCAGCAAATTAGGAATTATTATTTTAAATTTAGATTATTTTACCTTAAAATAAAGTGACTACAACCCTCACTATGAATACAGTAGTTGGCAATTGTTTTGTCAGATCTAAATGTGTGTATATATATATATATATATATATATATATATATATATATATATATGATGGCATTATATGCACATAGATATTAAAAAAAATGTCTTTATCATTTATTTATGCCTTTGAAGTGTGGCTATTTAAAAATATATAGGATGTGGACAGAATTTAAATGCGAGACACTGCTTAACCTTGACAGACATTAGACATAGCTCCATATTCTGGGACTCTGTGGTCACAATATTTAACAGATGAAGCCGTGTCTCTCTCTAAATTTCATGTTGCATTAACATAACATTTATTGTAATTTGAACAACACCATCTTATCTATTTATTTTACACCTACACTTTGATTCCAGTTGATTTACATGCTTTGGCAAAATAAATATACATATTAAAATATACACAAATATGCAACTTGAATACTGTAAACAAGCTGTTGTGTGATGTGTCAAGTTCATTTAAATTTAGTTTAATTTAGCTCTGTAGCTGTTCAAGGTTTTGGGTGGGTGAAAGGGTGAGCAGTTCTTTTGGTCTGGCTGGGAGCGTTCTTAGACCTGGTTTAATCTTTTTTCTTTCAGCGAGGGCAAAGCTCAGATCAAGACAGATCCAGATTAGAAATATTAGGAACAGGAAAATCTCATTCTGCCAGTTTCTCTTAAATCTCACCTTCTCCCTTGCTGCCTCCGAACATCCTGTGAACAGCGTTTCCAGGGCAACATCCCTGGTGGCCAGCAGATGTAGAGAACAGTGATTGTCCAAAACGGAGAGACCTCTTCCCAATCTGCAATGACAAGACAGCTGCCAGATGTCCTATTAAACACGCTTTTCAAGCAGTTCATTCAGTATCGCTACAACAGACAGACAGACAGACAGACAGACAGACAGACAGACAGATAGATAGATAGATATTGTAGATAGATATATTCAGCATTTTGAAATTGTCTAACATTAAACATTGCTAACAATCTCATCAGATTCATGTGCATATACAGAAATGTGTTCAGTTTCTTGATTGCTTTAATGTATTCTTCAGACAGTTACAAAAGGCTTAACAATGTAATTCAGAGTGAGCTGAAAAGATGTCTGCTCTCTGAGCTACATGCATTAAACATGACACGTAGGGCTGTGTATATGGTAGTTGCCGGGACTTAAAATGAAAATGCTCTTCACAGCTAAAGACAGGTTGTGTTCTGTGTTGAGCCTCACATCACTGTGGAGATTTAAACTTCATTTAAATGGTGACAGGAAGAATGGGGCTGCAATTCCTGCTTTAAGGTAAAAAAGAACGACCAATGTATGATACAGATTCAGAATATGTCATACCTTGACTTTGATTTCTTTAGATCTGAACAGAATTATGCTACTATCCTGTGGTCTTAAAGCAACAAAAACAAGTTTGACTCACCAAACAACTTTGACACATAAAACGCCTTAAAATGTGGTCATGATATGGTAACAACCCTTTTCTAAGTTTGCATATAGTTTTATAGTTGTACATATTGAAAAGGTATGACTACATTCTACATCTTTTAAAGAGATATTTCACCTATGTCATCATTTACTAAACCCTCACTTGTTCCAAACCTATTTGACTTTCTTTCTTCTGTTGAACACAAAATAAAAAAGCTGGAAACCTGTAAGCATTGACTTATTTGTTTTTCCTTCAGTGGAAGTCAATGGTTACAGGTTTGGTATCACTTTATTTTGGTGGTCCTTTTAACACATTTTGTTGAATTTAAGTTACATTGAATCTATGCCAAGTAATTTAGTTTCTTATAGTCAGTTAAATATCGGTTGAAGGAGCATTATCAACAGATTTCAAGCAGACAGTCTACTAATACTCATATGAGAAGTAATTGGCATAGTCGCAATGTGACTTTTAGTCAACAAAATGTGCAATCGGGTCCATCAAAATAAAGTCTTACCACAGGTTTTCAGCTTTCTTCAAAATATCTTCTTTTGTCTTTAAAAGGAGAAAGATTTGGAACCGTTTGAGGTTGTGTAAATAGTAAGTAAGACATTTTTGGTTGAATATCTCTACCTCACACCTTTGTGTAACTGCTAAAACAATTACTAACTTTACTAACTATTAAAAAGAAGACATTTGTGTGTGTTTATAATGGCAAAAGTCATAGTTAAGAGATTGTGTACCCTACAAATAAATTTCTTACTTCTGTTGAACACAAATGAAGATATTTTGTATAATGTTGAAAGTTCACTAACATCCATAGCAGAAAAAAAAGAATGTCTATATCGGTTACCAGCATTCTTCAAAATATTTTCTATTATGTTCAACAGACGAAAAAGCAATAAACTCAAAAAGGTTTGCGTAGTTTTTGGAGTGTTCTCCCTTTAATAGTGATTATATGTTTCCAGTTTTTAAAGGTTACATATAATTGTAATTCTAAAAAAAAATATTACAAATAATGATCTAATGGATATTATCAATAATTATTATTACACTTTATTAGGTACACCTGTCCAACTGCTTGCTAATGCAAATTTCTAATCAGCCAATCACATAGCAGCAACTTATTGTATTTAGACATTTAGGCATGGTCAAGGCCATCTGCTGCAGTTCAAACCGAGCGACTCTAAGTGACTTTGAACATGGCATGGTTGTTGGTGCCAGACGGGATGGTCTGAGTATTTCAGAAACTGCTGATCTACTGGGATTTTCACACACAACCATCTCTAGGGTTTACAGAGAATGGTCCAAAAAGAAAAAATATCCAGTTCAGTGGGCGCAAATGTCTTGTTGATGCCAGAGGTCATAGGAGAATGGCCAGACTAATTCAAGCTGATAGAAAGGCAACAGTAACTCAAATAACTACTCATTTCAACCGAGGTATGCAGAAGAGCATCTCTGAACACGCAACACGTCCAACCTTGAGGCAGATGGGCTACACCAGCTGCCACTCCTGTTAGCTAAGAACAGGAATCTGAGGATACAATTCACACAGGCTCACCAAAATTAGACAATAGATGATTGAAAAAACTTTGCCTTGCCTTGTGAGTCTCCATTTCATCTGCGAAATTCGGATGGTAGGGTCAGAATTTGGCGTCAACAGCGTGTAAGCATGGATCCATCCTGCCTTGTTTCAATGGTACAAGCTGCTGGTGGAGGTTTAAAGGTGTGGGGGATATTTTCTTGGCACAATTTGGTTATTTGGTATTAGTATCAATTGAGTAACGTGTCAAGTGTCAATGCCATAGCCTACCTGAGTATTGCTGTTGACCATGTCCATACCTTAAGGACCACAGTGGCTCCATCTTCTGATGGCTACTTCCAGCAGGATAAAATGCCAACTCATAAAGCGCAAATCATCTGACTGGTTTCTTAAACATAACAATGAGTTCACTGTACTCAAATGGCCTCCACAGTCACCAGATCGTAGTCAAATAGAGCACCTTTGGGATGTGGTGGAACGGGATATTTGCATCATGCATGTGCAGCTGGCAAATCTGCAGCAACTGCGTGATGCTATCATGTCAATATGGCCCAAAATCTCTGAGGAATATTTCCAGTACCTTGTTGTATCTATGCCATGAAGGATTAAGGCAATTCTGAAGGCAAATGGGAGTCCAACCCGGTACTAGTAAGGTGTACCTAATAAAGTGTCATTCATTCATTCATTTTCTTTTTGGCTTAGTCCCTTTACTAATCCAGGGTCGCCACAGTGAAATGAACCGCCAACTTATCCAGCATATGTTTTACGCAGCGGATGCCCTTCCAGCTGCAACCCATCTCTGGAAAACTTCCATACACACTCATTCACACTCATACACTATGGAAAATTTTAGCCTACCGAATTCACCTGTACCACATGTCTTTGGACTTTGGAAACCGGAGCACCCGGAAGAAACCCATGCAACCACGGGGAGAACATGCTTACTGCACACAAAAATGCCAACTGACCCAGCCGAGGCTCGAACCAGCGATCTTCTTGCTGTGAGGCAAATGTTGGAATTTGACTGTGTTATGTAACAAAAGTGAATTTTGCCTTAAACAGCCATATCATATGTTAATAGGCTACATTATATGGTTATTTATAAGGGACTACACATACATTAGAATGCTTTAAGTAAGCATTATGTATACAGGCACCATATATAGCATTACCAAATATACTATTAAAAACATGCAATATCAAATCTAAATGATTAATTTTATTGCATAAATAATAAATGATTCATGAAATACATTTCTAGAACTAGTAAACAAAATCACTCTGAATCTTACTGTTGAATAATTTAACTACTGTTGAAACTAGCTTAACTAAATATCTAAAATATAAGATTCTGCTCTGACACAAGTTCAAATTTCCTTTATATATTTAATGAAATCTACTGTATAATACTGTAAATATGAATCCACAGTAGGCTGCTTGGAAAGATGCTGAAGATCAGAAAGCATCATTCAAAGGGGAAAGGAGCTGGTGCCTTAATCAAAAAGCTCTCAGCATATTCTAGTAGGTGCTACAGCCAATCGCAGCCCTGGTGAGTTTTGATTGGCTGGGCTGTGGGGGATGTCTGACTTCCATCTGTAAGGGTTACTCTCTCTCCGCTCCATCCGCTCATTCAGCCCCCACAGTCAGCAAAACACACGTCAGAGAGCGCAGGTCCACGGCAAGCAAATCCTGCAGAGCAGCGCTGTGTATGTGTGTTCATGTGTGTGTGTTAGGAGGAGGAGAGAGAGAGAGACAGCATGGACGCTAGATGCTTCTAAACCACTGCAGGAGCACTAAATCTGGGACTGTCACTGGAGGAGGGAGAGAGAAGACATTCAAAGAAGGACGTTTATCTTGCACTACAGTTACAGTATGGAGACTCATCTCTGCTGTCCGCCAGCGGATCAAACTAGAAGCAAAGGACACATAAGTCAGCCACCATATTGACTTTTGAGTGGACGGAGAACATATTTCCCTGACAGTTTACTCTGAGAAGGTGAAGATTAGGAGTGGATTCTGTTTCTTCTTTCTTTTCCTGTCTCTTCTCCTGTTTCGGTTAATCACTCTGTTTTTGGGGGCTCTCCAAAAGTCGTCACTTCTCTCAGACCCTTCCTTCCCTTCCCAGCATCTTCTCTGCATGCTTTTCCACTGCTCTGCAGGTGAACACACTCATGGTGGATGCCAAGGGAAGGAACATGAAATGTCTGACGTTCTTGTTGATGCTTCCAGAGTCAGTTAAGAGCAGGTCCAGTAAAGGCTCCAAAAAGGGGAGTCCCAGCAGCTCGTCCAAGCTGCCCCCTGTGTGCTATGAGATCATCACTTTGAAGACCAAGAAGAAGAAGAAGATGGCAGCGGAGATATTTCCTACCAAGAAGCCAGCGTCGGCCACCACGGTGCAGCAGTACCAGCAGCAGAACTTGAACAATAATAATACCATCCAGTGCTGCAACTGGCAGGGTCTCTACTCCACCATCAGGGAGAGGTAGGTCAACTTTAAATGTGTGAGACTCAGAGGCGAACAGAAAGAGAGTCAAGGGAAGGGAATGATTAGAAGTCTGTGCAGAGATCATCTGCTGACAAACAGAACGTTTTTTTGTTTTGTTTTGTTTTTCATTATTTAATTGAGTCCACATGTGTGAGACGACAATGCACTTTCCTTTTTTTGAAAGAAGTAAATCATCTTGTGTAAAGCATTACACAAGATTACACAAAATTACACCATTTCTGGTGGATTTACAATCAAACATGCTGTTAATATTAACTCTTTATGGAAGGTCAGTTGTTCTTGAATCATAAAGCACAATATGTTTTACTTCTTAAATAAAATAATAGTGAGTAGTTGTGAAGTGTTGCGTGTTGCTGTCACTGAATTTGATTAAAACAATTGAAGTATATCATATATATATATATATATATATATATATATATATATATGATA
>CAIGQQ010037872.1:769862-784759 GCA_903798035.1 Danio albolineatus
TCTTCTAAAGAAAATTATAATAAAATAATTCCATTTTTGTTTAGAAAAATAAGAGATTATTTAAAATGTATTATCAGTTCTTTGTGGGTTTGGCATTAATAGGTACATTATTTCCACCCCACAATCTCTCACCATTGCACCCCCTTTAAAAAAATTAATAAAAACATGAAATATTTTATATGCATTTCTTGTCATTTTCTGCAAAAGGATGCTCAAGACACATTAATTCTAAGACACATTGGTAGTTTGCAAAATAAAACCACATTTTACTCATAATCTGGTGCCTAAATAATTAAGTCCAGAGAACCAATAGTGGTATTGAAGTCACCAATTTTGATTTGTCTAAAACTCTACATGAAAGAATGTGTTTATATATAACCTGCAGTCAAAACTGAAAATTCAGCGGGTTCACCTTTGGGTGTTGAATCTGGTTTCTAAAACGTTATTTAACATCTCTGAATGAATGTCTCTGAAACAGTTTGAGAGCATTCTCCAGGGGTAAATTGTCCATTTGTGTAGTTGTTGGTCTCTGTTCCACCCTGAATGCATTGTTCCCGAGGAGGCAAATGAAAGGAACAAGTTTTGTTTTATATGCAGGCCTTTGCTCTCTTTCAAAGGGTAATATTTATTTTGTCGTCATGGGAAAGCCCCATGCCGGCCAAAACAAATGTGCGCTCTCAGACCTGGCTTTGTAGTCACTCTGGAACAGCGCTCCTTGTTTACCGACTGCTCCTATGTGGCCAGGACCCCAATAATACATGAGGAAGATCCTATTGTGGACAACCGTTTGACAGGGGCCAAGGATTTTCCTGAGAAAAACCATTTGACATGCAAACAGCTGAAGTAGAGAATTCTAATGAACGTCTGTTTACAAAATGCTTTATTTCAATCCAAAATTAGAGCATTAGAATCTTCTATCAAATCAGCTAGGAATGTCTATCTGATGTTTAAAATCTAAAAATCCTTCCCCATCTCTTCTCTTACAGAAATTCTGTGATGTTCAATAATGAACTGATGGCTGACGTTCACTTTGTTGTTGGTCAGACTGGAGGGACTCAAAGGCTCCCGGGACACAAGGTAAGATGACCCATTCTACACAGTCTCCTCAGTGCCAGAGAACAGGGCAAGGATTTTAAAGTGTGCTTTAATGCTGTTGCTTATGACAGCTGAATTCTTTCTGTTGTTTTCAGTCTAGCCGGCCATGTGCATTTTTGAGACACTCCTCAATTATTGATGCAAACCAGGCTCAGGTCTTTTGACAGAGAGACTTCTGTCTTCTGCTTATTTCCATGCTGGATTTGTGCTCTATTAGTAAAGTATGTTTGAATATGTAAATACAGCTCTTTTATTTGTACACATTGTGCTTGTTTCTCCCAAAAGCTTTTGTTTTCTCTGTATAAACTGCTTAATTAGTGCTTGGTAAAATGAAACATCATAGGCTTTGACCACACAAAGCACATTCAACCCATCTATGTTTTGAAAAAGTATCCCCTATTGTATTCTGGCGAAGTATTAAGACAAGCTCAGGCAACAAGGCTGAATTTTAGAAAGTAAAGACTGCAATAAATAAATTACGTTGTTAAAATTTATTTTACAACGCATTATTTTGATGGTCCGTTTGTTGAATTTAAGTTACATTGCAACTAAATCTCATTAGATTATAAGTAGACTGTTACAGTAGGTTGGGGTTATGGGTAGGGTTGGTGTAAGTTGACATGTACTTGCAAAGTTTCTTATAGTCAGTTAAATGTCTGTTGAATGTCATTATCAACAGATATTTAGTAGACAGTCTATTAATACTTAAATGGACCATCTAAATGAAGTGTTACCATTTATCTGTTTACAAGTTTATAACTGTATTAATTTGCTCTATATAAAGACAATAAGTTTTGATATTTTACTCTATTAAGAGCCATAATTCTAAAGGTAATTCTTGAATAAAAACAACATTTATAAGAATTTATTGTCAAAACACTTTGCATTCAGATCCAATGTTTGTTGAGGTGTTTTGTTTTTCTCCTCATGACTTCTGAGATCTTCTGGAAGCTTTCCTCTAGCTCTTGTTTTAAAAGTTTCATGGGGACCATTGGATTGGCATTATTATATATGACATTATTATTCGTTTCAACCTCGGCCCAATTTTGACTGCACCGAAACCACATTTAAACCGGTTCTTGTTTTGCTCTCAGACTTTATTTAAAAAGACAGGGTTAATCTGGTGCCTACAATTCAGGCATGACTCATCTTTTATCCATTTAAGAGGGCAGAATTGAAAGCTGCGTTCGGCTGATATGTGATGCTTTATAAAGCACACTTAGGCAAGGGCATTGTATTGCTTTGCTGCATGGCCACAGCCAATATTGCAATGGGCCATGAAGAGTTATTACAGAGCACCTTTTTATGATGTCCATTTGGCTGGCGTTCAGATATGCATTATAATTTTTATTTGAGAAGGTTATGTTTGCTTCTAGCAAAGGCTTCCTTGCGTTCGAGTGCTTTGCAAAATTACTCTTGCCATTTATTTGGTGCTCCTCTTAGTTACAATTTATTTGCTATGTGTTTTTCACATGAGAGATCCTGAGGGAGAAGGTCAGACCTTTACTGATGCAGCATTAAAAAGGCCGAAATTAAGTCCGCTCACTGCAAAAGATGCTAAAAATGAATTGTAAATATTCACTTTGCTCATGTTATATAATGCATCTGCATTGCTGTGTTGGCCTCTGATTTCATCATTAGCTACGTGCACCCATTAGCATCAGTGAGATAACTTTTAGCTTTCACAGCATTGTGAAACACTCTTTGCTTCAAAGGAGAAAACAAATGCCATTCAAATGAATGGCACTCACGTGTCTTGTAAACCCAGGGGGAAATTACAGCTGTAATTAAGCATCAGTCTTTGTGGGTGAAATTTTGCGTGTGCTTCACGCTCAAATGACTCCAGGGGAATGGGATCAAGCCGAAATTTAAAACAGCCAAGCGTTACCTTTACAATGCAATCGACTCAGAAAAAAAAGAAACCCTGAAGGGCAACTTGTGAGAAATTAAAGATCGCTGGCTGTGCCTTTCTGAATCGGGTTTATAATACAGAATGTGTCATTGTATGGGTTGTGTGTAATTTAGAGTTGATTACATGAAACCACCTGGAAGGCTCTTTTGAGATGTGTGAGCAGAATAATCAGGTTTTTTGTTGAAGACATAAAACTCCTTTAGTGTGAGGTCACAATGGGTCATTTTTGGAAAAGCGGAGGCTGAAAAATCGCTTGAAACCTTTTCTATCTATGCCATAAGGTTGATATGATGGGACTGCATGTTTTTGATGTTTAAACTCATTACTGATGATGTGTAAATTATTTGAAATTAAGCGTAGGCTCTTGCGTCTTATGCTAATTTAAGACAAGTGGATGCAAATGGCTAAAAAGATTTTAAGAATAACTTGAATTTCCTACATTTCTAGGCCATACCATAGAACTATTTAAGGTTTTCCTAACAGGTTAAGTTTTCAAGAATATTTCATGTGTTACATATTTATACTAAAAATATATAATATAAAAAATATATAAACATTGAGAGAGAAGTTTCTACTGCATCTTTACAATGTCCCCCCTCAAAGGCTTGTCATCCACAAATACATGAGAGGACAGAATAATTCTGTTCCATGAAGATGAAATCTCTGAAATCATAAAATGGCTAGTCCAGAGTCCTGATCTAAACCTGATTTAATCTGGAAAATCCATAGCAACAAGAGTTATGGAAAGAAAAACAATATAGTCACTAGACTGGACCAAGACCACAGCAAAGCATTGTGAGAGACTAATAAAATAGGAGTTGTAATGTTTCTTTATGCTATTCTCTAACTTTGATCTCTTTTCATAAAAATAAAAGTGTGCTTTGTTTGTGCTTTGTTATTAACAGTTGTACTAACATAGAATAAGCCACAACCAAAATTCCTTCAGTGTTTTGATCAATAAAGTTTACATTATGAACAAAATCAAGAGTTCTGTAATTTTAACGTCTGCTGTATATTTTTTCTCATTAGTATGTCCTCGCTGTGGGAAGCTCTGTTTTTCATGCCATGTTCTATGGAGAGCTGGCAGAAGACAAGGATGAGATCCGTATCCCTGATGTGGAACCTCCAGCTTTTCTGGCTATGCTGAAGTAAGAGCGCTTTAGTAATTGTTTCTTGTCTGTCAGGACTGTGCTGGCCAGCACTTTCCTCATCTTCCTGGTTAAACCATTATTATCTTCATGGAATATTTAGTTATTATTGTTTTCAATTAAGCACAGGAGTGAAGAAAATTGTTCTCTCTGATCTAAGTACCCCCTCTTTGGACTTCATCCAGAGGGTTAATCGACTACACCGACATGTAATTTCTTTACAGCCGACGGTTCAAGACCATTAAAAGCGATATGGCCTTTGGAAGAAGTCTTTTCTGATTGAAATTGACTGCAATTAGCTTCATTTGAATACACCGAAGATACCAAATAGCTTAATTTGACTTCTTAAATGTCATTTTGAATGGAGTACTCTGTTCAGATCGTTTCAAAAAAGCTGTCCAGCATGACTTTATAGGGCAATTTAAACAAAAAGGTGTGCTGCTTGTAGCGCATGGCATTTCAACTAAAAAAATCATTAGCATCGTATTTATGAAGTGCACACAGTTCATTTTTAGCAGGTGGGACTGTACTGTGTGTTTGCACTGCTGTCTCATTGCATCAAACAAATAAATCAGATGCTAAAAATGTGTAAACATTCTCAGTTAGTTTCCCCATATCTCTGCAAAAAAGAAAGAAAAAAAAAAAGAAATTAAATTAAATTAAATTAAATTAAATTAAATTAAATTAAATTAAATTAAATTAGTAAAAAGCATTATGCAAAAATAGTGTACAATTACTGTACACGACATTGTTTCAAACTAAAATACATGTTTCATTTCATTTTGTTTTTGTTGGCACACTACAAAAGCTGATGTAACAACAACAATAGTGATGTATCATTAAAACATGCTTTTATTAAGTGTTACAATGCAAAAAAACTGATGCTTAAACATAATTATAGACAAAACTAAACTCACTTTTATTGCCGCTCACTGCATATTTCACTTTGAAATCATTAAAGAAACAAAGTAAAACCTTTTGAAGTTTTCTCAGGTCACCCCGGGTTGAGGTCTCTAGTTTATTCCCAAAGTATTTTATGTGCATCATAGTGAACCCTGAACACTAATGTTGAATAGACCTCTGACTTAAACCAGAAGAAAATAAATAATAAAGTGAGCTTAGCTTGTTCGCCTCTCTTAGGGCTTAGGACCATGACAGAAGATCTGATAGATCTCAGCTCGTGCTTACCCATCTCTCTTGAGACTCCTTCTCTGTTCTCCATTCTCTCTGCTCTTGCACTCGTTCATCTCTCACTCCCTGCATCTCTTGAGAAAGATTTTTGTTCTCCCTCCCTCCCGCATCTTTCATCCCCCTCCCCCACTCTCATAAAAAAGCATAAATGCTATCTTTTGCTTTATATGCCTCGTTTCGGTTCGCCCCTTATAGAACATCACACCGCATCTATATAAGTTATCGCCTGTAGGCCAGAATGCATAACAGATTTGTAGTACATCTGCACAATGCATCAAAGTGCGGATCAATTCATCCGTTCCCAAGGACACAATCACAATTCTACAAAGTTACGACCACTGTCAGAATAGTGTTGTTTTGATTTCAAGAGGAATTGCAAAATGTAGTATCTCCATTTCCAGCACAGCTTTCCTATAACTTGCGTGGACCAAAAACACATGCTGGTTTGCATCATAAAATAGTAGCTTCTAGCTGGGCCTGTAATAGCAGGCTCTGATGCGTCCATTTTAAATGACTCTGGCGGATGATGTACTACACAGCTAACCCAGATTTTCTTCTACTTCTCAGGTACATTTACTGTGATGAAATTGACTTAAGTGCCGACACCGTCTTGGCAACTTTATACGCAGCCAAAAAGTACATAGTCCCACACCTGGCACGGGCTTGCGTCAACTTCTTGGAAACAAGTTTGAGTGCCAAAAACGCATGTATTCTTTTATCTCAAAGCTGTCTGTTTGAAGAACCAGACCTGACACAACGCTGCTGGGAAGTCATTGATGCTCAGGCGGAGCTGGCGCTTAAATCCGATGGCTTCTGTGACATTGACTCTCTGACCTTGGAGAGCATCCTCAGTCGGGAGACGCTGAACGCGAAGGAGATTGTAGTGTTTGAAGCAGCACTGAGCTGGGCCGATGCCGAATGCCAGCGGAGGGAGATGAACACTTCTATTGACAACAAACGCAAGGTGTTGGGCCAGTCCATATACCTGATTCGTATCCCAACAATGGGTCTTGATGATTTTGCAAATGGTGCCGCGCAGTCAGGAGTGTTGACGTTAAACGAAACCAATGACATTTTCTTATGGTACACAGCGGCTAAGAAACCCGAACTGCAGTTTGCCAGTCAACCTCGTAAGGGATTGACACCACAGAAGTGTCACCGCTTCCAGTCGTGCGCCTACCGCAGCAATCAGTGGCGATACCGCGGACGCTGTGACAGCATTCAGTTCGCTGTTGACAAGCGGGTGTTCATCGCTGGTTTTGGGCTTTATGGCTCAAGTTGTGGATCAGCTGAGTACACCGCCAAAATCGAGCTCAAACGGCAAGGGGTGAATTTGGGAACCAACCTCAGCAAGTACTTTTCCGATGGATCTAGTAACACCTTCCCTGTTTGGTTTGAGTACCCGGTTCAAATCGAGCCGGACACTTTCTACACCGCCAGCGTGGTGCTGGATGGAAATGAACTGAGCTATTTTGGACAAGAGGGCATGACGGAAGTGCAGTGTGGAAAGGTGACCTTTCAGTTTCAGTGCTCTTCGGACAGTACCAACGGCACAGGTGTGCAGGGCGGCCAGATTCCAGAGCTCATTTTCTATGCCTGAGTTTCCCATGGGAAAAAAACTAAACAAAAAAACGCCGGCTTTACAAGTGTGAAATAGCTTTACAATACCTACAAGATCTGTTTTTCTGTTATTTCATGGCAGAATTCAACTCCTCCAGTGCTGCCATCTCAAGCAAACTGAGGCATAACAGGCATTACAAGGGTTTTGTTTTGAGCTCTTAGTGTATTTTGGGGGGTGGGGGACTGGGTGGGCTGTCAAATTGTTACACTGTATTTCCTTCTTGTCTTAAAAGTGAATTAAATAATTTATTTTGTGCTCTGCATAACGCTGCACCTGTTTACAAGGACAAATCTCATTTCTGTGTGAAAGAAGTGAGCCTGGCTGTTGCTCTATATCTTCATTGATTTTTAATATTTTTGAATAATTTCATTTGAGAGGGGACATTGTGCATTGTACAGTATATATATATTTAAATGTATGAACTAAATTATATATAAATATACTATATTATCACTCCATGGCTATTTCAGCTGTTTACAATGCCTACGCCATGTTAGTGAACGCTTGCACATGTATATTGTAGCAATAGTGAACAAAATATTCAGTCACCATAACAGTCTAACTTCAGTAATTCTCCACATCACAATTCAAGGCAATCAAGAGACCTAACACCAAAGTTCCTGCCATCATAATGGCTTTACTTTTCTTAACAATCATTGATTTGAAGAGATAGTTCAGCCAAAAACTGGAAAATACTGCCATCATTTACTTACCCTTGACTTAATTTCAAACTGTATTATTTTAGTTCTGTTGAAGAGATTCGGTTGAAGAATGTTGGTAACATAAACCTTGACTTCTGTAGTACTATTTCTTTCTACTATAGATGTCAATAGTTACAGGTTTTCAGCATTCTTTAAAATATCTTTTTAAAAAAACATGACCAATTGGTCAGTATTTTAACTTTTTGGTGAACTATCGCTTTAAAATTTAGAAACTTTATTTGAAGTCATGTTGAGGAATACAGATTATTAAATGTGTTGACACTGTTGCCATTTGTAACACTTTCCACTTTTTAATTCAGTCTTTGACTTTAGTTAAGACAGATGTCAAATTTTATTTTCTAAAAGTGAAAACAAAGACAGATGTACAGTTCAGTAGGTTATACAAATTTTACGACTTTCTAACAGAGCATTTAGTATTTAATCTGACATGATATACACTACCTGATAAAAGTCTTGTCGTCAATCCCAGTCGTAAGAGCAACAAATAATAACTTGACTTCTAGTTGATCATTTGAAAAAGTAGTAGAAGGTAGATTTTTCTGATGAATCATCTGTTGAACTGTATCCCAAATTGCCTATTACATTATAAAACACAGAAGAGGGCAAATATTTCCTTTTCATATCATATCAACGTTCCTGAAAGAAAAGAAGGTCAAGGTGCTCCAGGGTTGGCCAGCCCAGTTACCAGATCAGAACATAATTGAGCATGTCTGGGGTAAGATGAAGGGGGAGGCATCGAAGATGAATCCAAAATATCTTGAATTCTGGGAGCCCTGCAAGAACGCTTTCTTTGCCATTCCAGATAAATTGTATTAATAGGTTATTTGAGTCATTGCAGAGATGTATGGATGCAGTCGTCCAAGCTCATGGGAGTCATACACAATGTTAATTCCTTTTCCACTGCACCATGACTTTATATTCTTTACTGTACATTATTTCTGTTAAGTCACAAGACTTTTGTCCAAGTAAAGTCAGACCTTACGGCCCTAATTAAATAATTAAAAATCAAGGCATGTTAATAGTTTATTTTGGTGAAAAAAGCGTAAACTAGAGGCCTTTGCCTTTCATATACTGTAAGCCACTTCTGATACCAAATGAACAACTAGAAGTCGAGTTATTATATGTTGTTCTAAAACTTGAATAGATGACAAGACTTTTGTCATGTAGTCTATACAGTAAAATCCATCAGACTGTACATCTGTTCCAATCTATTTGGTTTAAAGTCTAATATGGAGTGATTGAGGTCAGAGGAATCAACTGTACAGTGAACTGTTTGATGTTGTATTATATCCAGCAGAATGAACATCCTAAATATTGATCTTACAATAAACTGTCTATGTTCTCTAATGGATTCCACGAAACATATTTTTTTTATTAACAAACTTCAACACCAGTATGTTCAAAGTCTCTTTGGCGTCAGTTTTTTTGTGAAGTGCACTAACTAACCAAACACATACACTACATTTAATTTCTCTGAAAAAACATGTAATACATATTCATATTCACCACAGACTTGCAATGTGACGTTTTGGGATATTGTGTCATCATTTCCACCTCTGTAAGTGTTGTGTTCATGGCTAATTAGCAGCATAATTAGCTGTCACCCAACAAACCCGTCTTCACGCTGCTAAATGGGATGTTGTCAACTAACATTATATCACATATTTATGAAAGCGAAATATTGCAAGCATTTTATTTTGTCTGCTTTGGGCTGTAATTACCGGCATAGTTCCCCCCTTTTTATTTTCATTAAGGTGTCAAAAGCATCAGGAACACACACACAATAACCTAATTCTATTTTCTGTATAACACCTAGTGACAGAGATAATGTTAAGCAGAAGACAAATGATTGCTCTATAAATTAATCAAGACCAATCATATTCCTGACAACTCAAATGAATGAATTTCCTTTTACTAATCTTATACCGTGAAGATCAGTCCTTTGAGTAAATCAGCATCCTACTGAATAAAGTGAACTGAACACTATGATCACAACTGTGACACACTTTCATTAAGTGTCATGTTTCTTAACTTGTGTGTGGAATTTTTGTCTTTTTATTTACAAGTGAATTTATCATCACATGAGCTACTTTAATCTCTGTGCACTACTTAGAAGAGGACATTGATGGAGCTTGTTGTGCGTTTTTTTGATGAACACTTCTGTGAATGTGTGTAAAAGCATATGTTTGTGTGTTACAGTACAGAGAGACTTATGAATGTGTATGATAGTCGAACATGCAAATAAACTCAACAAGCAGTTCTATAATGACATTAAGACTGACGTCCATTTTTTATTTAGATTTAAACATTTTTGATTAGCTTTGCTCTGGTTTCTCCAGTCATCAAATATGTTCAGATGATCAAAATGCAAGTTTATAAAGATTTTATTCTTTGGATATATTGTGGATACATACTGTAGATAAAGCTCATGATTATGTATTTGATCATAAATACTGCAGTTATGGAGCAAAGATTTCATGTCCCAGTGTGACGTCCACATTGAATTAAATTTGCAAAACACATTTAATATACACAGAAAGCATATTAAATGTGTCTACTTTAATGCATTGAAAGTAAAAATATGGAGGGAAATTTTCATCTCTGTAAAAAAAAAAGATTAATTTTAAAAAGTTGACTACTTGCTTTAATGTAATATAATAACATGTCAAAATATGTGATCTCAGTAAAAGAAATAGATTAGTTACTTTACTTTAAAAAGTTGACACATGTGATAAAATATTATCTCAAAATATGGAGGAAAATATTCATCCCTGTAACAAAATTATTAGTTTAAAAATTGGCGAATTTAATGTCATAAAAATAACATGTTAAAATATTAAGAAAATATTCATCTCTGTAAAAAAAGATTTGTTACTTTACTGTAAAAAGTTGACTAATGTGATCAAAATAACATGTCAAAATATGGAGGAAATATTCATCTGTAAAAAATGATCAGTTTAAAATAGTTGACTTCACTTACTTTAATGTAATAAAAAATAACGTCAAAATATGGAGGAAATATTCATCTCTCTAAAAATTATGTTACTTTAAAAAGTTTTACTTAATTTAATGTAATAAAAATAACATGTCAAAATGATGAGGAAATATTCATCTCTGTAAAAAAAAGTTTAGTTCCTTTAAAACATTCACTTTAATGTGAAAAAAAGTCAAAATATCAAGGAAAATATTCATTTCTGTAAAAAAAAACTATTTGTTACTTTATTTTAAAAAGTCAAAAGTCAACTTTACTTAAAAAGTGAGTAAAAGTGTTGTAATTTGAAACATAATTATGCACATAGTTCATAACTTGATCCTTTTAACACAACAGGTTTACTCACACATTTAATGTACACTTTATTAAGTGCTGGGTTCCACACAACTGAGTTGTGTTGGGACAACATGAAGGAATTAAGTTAATTTATTTGTTTTTACAAATTTAAGTGGATTGAACATAATAAAATTAAATTGTACACAAAACCTCAAAAATAGTTTAGTTTGAGCTCATTTTAAACAAATAGTTTGAACAAAAAGCAAACATTTTTTGAGTGTAAATCAACAAATCACTTTAAAAGTTATGGGTTATACTGACTTAAAAAATAAATAAATAAAATCGCTTTTACAGTGTGATGTCAACATGAAACAAAGCACCATCTGCAATTATTAAAATACATAGAAAAACAAGTGATCATTCAAAATTATTTTTATATGTTATATCATTAAAAGTGCCATGCTAACAGTTGGATAAAACCTGTGTAAGTAAAGCAGAGAAAAGGCAAAGTATAAAGATGTAAAATCATAATTTATTAGGATTTAGAGGGTACACTGTGATCCTTAAGTGTATTCTTTTAATATGCTAACAAATGATTTCTGCTCTAAATGTGCCCTATAGCGTTTGCTTCTGTAAATCATGCTAAAATGTAGAAGTCATAAGTACTTATTTTCATTTGTAAAACAATTAACATTCTAATGCACAAAATGTTTAATCCTTGAAGATCTCTTTATGTTTGAGCCCCAGATAAAAATGGTAGAAATATACTACTAAATTCAGCATTAATAATATACAGTCAAGCACGAAATTATCATTCTTCTCCCAAAAGATAATGTACAAGAGGCATCACTGTGGAAATAAATAGATATTTCTCAGCTTAAAATTACATTTGAAGAAACATTTTAAGTCAGAATTTGCCAGGGGTATGAATAATTTTAGACTTGATTGTACATAAAGGCCATAGATAATACATTAGAACATATAAGACAGAAAGAATCAGAGTATAAGTCAAAAATACAGGTGTGTTAAAAAATGCAAGAATGCCATGTAGCATGATATTGGAGATTTGATACCAAATCATTCAAAAGCATTCAGTAATATACAAGTCTGACATGATCACTGAGGATGGAAACACTGATATATTCCATTAATATGTTTTGGAACCAAACATTTTATTACTCTGTTGGCAATACTTGCATGCAATATTTTTAATTGCCCACAAAGGCAGTGAGAGACTCGACTCTGACAGTCTGTAAAGCCAGCAATCCAGACTTCTTACAGTACAACAGCGTCCTCAGCAAATGCAGATGATATATTGAGCTCTAAATTACAGTTCAGTCAGCTAGCAGAGGAAAAGCAGAAAGGCAATCTGGAAAGGAGGATGGAGAGCAAGACAAAACGCGGTATTTGTCTTCATATACAAAACATTAGCTCTTGGTGAATGTAATCTTTCTGACATTACTTGATTTTTATTGGATTTACAGATATATTTTTTTTTACAGTACAAGGGAATGAGCTTTAGTTTATTTTACATTGAACGGTGATGGAAAGTTTCTTCTTATTTTGACACTTTATTTTCACTATTGTTACTAGACAATTGAAGTAAGTAGATCTATACTGTATATACACTGCCAGACATGATCTAAATCTGTAAGATATACATTTTTTTAAGATACATCTCCTTCGCTCATCATGCCTGCATTTATTTGATCCAAAAAACAGCAAGACAGTAATATTTTGAAATATTTTTTGTTTTCTTTTTGATTATATTTTAAAACTTAATTTATTCATGTGATTTAAAGCTGAATTGTTAGCATGATGATTCCAGTCAAATGATCCTTCAGACATCATTTTAAATACTGTGAGTTTTTGCTCAAAAACATTTATTATTCCTAATATCATCATAGTTTTTCTATAACTGCACCTTATAATTTATACCTGTATTCTGCACTTGCTGCTATTGCACTTCTGGTTAGACCTAAACTGCATTTCGTTGCTTTGTACTTGTACATGTGTAATGACAATAAAGTTAAATCTAATCTAATCTAAAAAATCTAAAATTATAAAATACTTATGATATTTATATTTAATATTTATTATTATTACTATTATTATATAATAGACTGTTGTTGTTGAAAACAGCTGTGTAGAATTTGTTCAGCTTTTTTTAATAATAAACATTTCAGAAGAACAGCAAGACAATATAAATGTCTTTGTTATCACTTTTAATAAATTTAAACCATCCTTGCTAAATAAAAATTTTAACTTACATAATTTCTTTACCAAAAAATATCTTTCTATTCATCAATGGATCCTGAAAAAACAGTATTACAGTAATGATTGAATTACATTGTATTTTATAATAATAATAATAATAATAATAATAATGGTGACATGGTAGCTCAGTGGTTAATACTGTCATTTTGCAGCAAGAAAATCACTGGCTTTGAGTTAGTCCAGTTTGAGCTAGTCCAGTTGGCATTTCTGTGTGGAGTTTGCATGTTCTCTGTGGGTTTCCTCTGGGTGCTGCGGTTTCCCTCACAGTCCAAAGACATGTGCTAAAGGTGAATTTACTAAGCTTAATTGGCCGTAGTGTATGTGTGTAAATGAGTGTGTATGGATGTTTCCCTGTACTAGGTTTCATCTGGAAGGGCATCTGCTGTGTATAATATATGCTGGATAAGTAGGCGATTCATTCCGCTGTGGCAACTCCTGATGAATTAAGGGACTAAGCTGAAGCAAAATAAATGAATAAATAATAATAATAATAATAATAATAATAAATTAATAACATTTTATATTAAATTAAATAATAATAATAATTTACTATATTATAAATAATAATTTATACATTCAAATAGAAATCAGCTTTTATTTTGCACTTTGAATCAAATAAATTCAGGTTTGGAGACAGAAGAGAAGATATTTTTAGACTACATAGAACTTTTCTATATATTCGACATCTATCACAATACTAACTAATTTGGTTCAATTGATTTTTTATTTGGATTTTTTTAATTTCCACAAATGTTATTTGAAACATTCAACTAAGCAATTGCACAGTGCACACATTGGGCACAATAAATATACAGATTATTTTTACGCTTATGAGTTTCAACTGTCTCTTTGAATTCCTTAACATTTCATGATCTTAACCTAGTGACGAAGCTTTACATTTTAATCTTCACCCTTGTCTTCTGCTCATATTTCTCTGTGCAGCCAAGCGTTTATAAATGCTAAGCGTGATTTCATCAAGCCTCTTGTTCTGTGTTGTGGTTTAATAGAAAGGCATTTTTTCCCCCCCGAGCGGCCCATCAACATGAAGAGGTGTGTTCAGAGCCTCCGTTTACCACACCTCCAGTGATCAATAACTCTGTCCACTCATTCCTTTTGTAAGAACTCTCAAAAGGACAGTAACCAGCCTCGGTGGATGGAGAAAATGGAGCGAGTAATTTGGTGAGCTTTGATTGTTGGGACTACATGGCGTTTTTGATTACCTCTGAATAGGTTCTCAGATGAGTTCAGGATTGTTAAATGGCCATGTATAAACAGATCAATAGCCTGTCTTGTCAGTCAGCACACTTTCATTTAGAATTAGTCTCAAGAACTAATACTTGCTGCTAACTTTGACATGCTCGATCTGTGAAAGTGTCTGAATGTAAACCGATGTGGAGGTCATGGATTTAAAAGATTTCCATTCAGACGGTTTATTGAGGAATGCCATTTTGTCTTATTTATTCTCAAGAAAGAAAGAACTGGCAAAAGATTCATAATTTTCATCAGCCTTCTAGTGTTCTTAATCTGGTTTGTAAAACTAACACTCTGTTCTCTGTTCTCAGTTGCATTTATACATAGTTTTATAGATTGGCTTGGTTGTCTAACACCAACATTTTATTTTATTTTATTTTATTTTATTTTATTTTATTTTATTTTATTTTAT
>CAIGQQ010037872.1:788004-824751 GCA_903798035.1 Danio albolineatus
AATAAAATAAAATAAAATAAAATAAAATAAAATAAAATAAAATAAAAGTGCTAGGTGAATTGGGTAAATTGTCGGTAGTATGTGTGAATGAGTGTGTGTGAATGTTTCCCAGAGATGGGTTGCAGCTGGAAGGGCATCCAAACATATGCTGGATAAGTTGGTGGTTCATTGCACTGTGGCAAGCCAAGATTAATAACGGGACTAAGCTGAACATAAAATAAAATAAAATAATATTTTGCAAAAAAAATATGAATTCTCTGTTCTGTCTACTTTTAAATTCAGATATTTCAATAAAAACAATATTTTTACATTATAATACATTACAATTTACATAAAATTTTTACATTATATGTATATATAAAGTCATATTTAAAGTGCTTAAAGTGACATCTAAAGGCTTAACTCTGTTAATTAGGTTAACTAGGCAGGATAGGGTAATTAGGCAAGTTATTGAATAACAATGGTTTGTTCTGTAGACTATCGAAAGAAAATAGCTTAAAAGGGCTACTAATTTTGACCTTAAAACGTTTTTTTTTTTTTTATTAAAACTGCTTTTATTTTAGCCGAAATAAAACAAATAAGACTTTCTCCACAAGAAAAACTATTATCATACTATCATAAAATTTCCTTGCTCTGTCAGACATCATTTGAAAAATATTTTTAAAAGAAAGAAAATTTCAATCGGGGACTTCAACTGACTTCAACTGTACATCTAGATAACTGTACAAATAAGAAAACCAGTAAAACAAAATCAAGAAAGTAACAAAAAGAACAGTGAGTAAAAACTACCTTTTCTTTTTACGAGTATATGAAAGACCAGTTAGAATTTCTCCTATTTTCATTTGTAATTCAGCTATTTTTCCCCTGTCTTGTTAGTGGTGGTGAAAGACCATGCAAAAGGGCAAAACTGTTGAAACACTGCAGGTGCTGACAAGATAAATGTTTCATGTTCTCAATTAAAAGAACACACGCTTGTTTGTTCACATGCGGGGAAGAAAATAATTTATCTTTCACAGCCAATTCTGGTCACATGCCAAAAACAGGCATGTAAGACACATTTTGGATCTTGTATGAAGCCATCGGAAAGAAATCTGTCAGTCAAGGTCATTTTTCATTTAGGCTGGTGGAGCGATTGCAGGTAGCAGATTGACTTTGTCATCATTTTTGTATGTGTGTGTGTGTGCGCATTTCCATTCTGAAACAACTTATCCATGCTGCTCATCATCCCAGGGGGGTAGCTTATTTGAATATAAAGTAGATACCATTCTGATTTAAAATCTCTCCATCTGAAATAGCAATGAAGCTTAAGCCCAATATTTTGAGGCACTTTTCTGCAGAGAAAGAATAATGTTATTATAACCCTTACAAATCCTATATTAGTATTTGAAAGCACTTTCCCATCCATGGTATATCTCTATATGCTGTTGGTTTTCCTTCTTTTTCCGTTCTCCATCATAACATAACTATTATCTAAAACAGCGACCAAACCACAGGAATAAAAAAAGGTCATTTCAAATTCTCCAACAATTATCTAAGCTTTACTCACACCAAAGCATCAATTTCCTCATTAGAAGGTGTACAAACCACACAGTCTTGCTTTCATGTGGCTCACACTGTACCTTAGCTAACAGTCAATGCATCAGTAAGCTATCAAGTGAACCTATGAAGTCTTGCTTTGACAATTTGAAGTTAACTTGAGAGATCATTTAGCTGATCATGTCTAGATGATCATTTCAGGCTTGAGAAACAGTGGACTCATGCACATGATCACCAAGCTAATGCTCTGATAGATCAATGGATCTTTGAAGCAATTACACTAATACAGCTCACTGGATGCTTAAATTCCCTGGTGTTTATGAACCACATCCCTGAGACCGAGTCTTCTGTTCGCTTGTTTTTTAGATTCTATTATGGAAATCAAAATTTAATTGTTATCAATTATACTATATAATCAACACATCTTGCTAAGTTTTATTTTATTCTATTCATGTATGTCTTCAGAATAGTGGGAAATTTAGCTTAAAGACACACAGTTTAAAAGAGGAACACTGTTTGATTTTGTGCATTCAGCAAATCCATACACTGAATGCTTCAATTTGATTGGCTGGTGAAAATCCAAGGTGTGCTCTTATTTTCAGGAACGACATGGACAAAACGAAAGAAAACAGGACAACACACACACACACACACACACACACACACACACACTACACAAAAAAAACAAAACACAACACACACAAAAACAACACAACACAAAAAAATACAACACAAAAAAAACAACACAAAAACATGACACAACAAAAAAAACACAACATAAAAAACAAAACAGCATAAACAAAACAACACAACAACAAAACACAACACACAAAAAAAACAACATAACACAAAAAACAACACAACACAAGAAACAAAACATGATACAACACAACAAAACAACACAAAAACAAAACACACACAACACAACTGAAGAAAAAACAAAACACAACACACAAAAAAACAAAAAACACAACACAAAAAACAACAACACAAAAACCAAAACAACACAAAAACAAAACACAACAAAAAAAACAAAACACAAAAACAAAACACAAAACACAACACAAAAAACACAACACAAAAAACACTACACAACACAGCACAAAAAACACAACACAACACAAAAAAACAAAAGAACAAACAAAACAAAACCTGACACAACACAAAAAACTAAATAAAACAAAACAACACAACACAAAAAAGAAAAACACAAAAAACAACACAAAAAAGACACAACACAAAATGCGCAATTAAACAAAACAACACAACACAAAAACAATACTTAACACAACACAAAAAACAAATAATAAACATGACACAAAAACACAAAACCACAAAAGAAAAAAAAGAAAAGAAAAAAAAAAACAATTCGCCTACTTGTACTACATCCTAAAAGTATATACTTTTTTGTGAAGAGTATGCAAGTTTTGGGACACAATACTTCTTTATTAATGTGCTGTTATGTCGCTTAGCTACATGCCAATGCCTGTCAATCATCTCGACACACCATCCTTTAATATTTTATATCCTAGCATATTGAAGCAGCAGCAGCAGCAGGTTAATCTGCCATTCGCAGGTCTTTCATGCAGAACAATCTCCGTTTTTGCATATAAATGTATTTGCATAATTATGCATTCAGAGGTTAACGGCCAAACACAGAATTATAAATCTTTGCATTGTTGTTCCGGATTAAATATAATGTGATAAATGTGATTTACAGTAAATGTTTTCCTATTGGTTAAATATTAATTAAAAACTCTTCACTTAATGAGCGGTCTCGCACATCCGCCATGTTTGTAGTTTGATAAAGGTCCCATGAAATTAAAATGTTGTAATATAATTAAAATGAATCCGTGAAATAGACTTAAGCATTCGTTTAATTATTTTTCTTTTTCTAAGCGTATAAGTGAGTGCAGGAACTCTGGCGCAGAACAATGGAATTTAAGCCAGTGCTCATTCAATAAGCAGGTAACAAGACACTAGCTACAGTTTTTTTCCAACTGCTTACACACAAAATCTTTTCATTTTACATGATTTCTAAAACATCTCACTCAAAATGCAAAACTACACCTCAAATCTCCAAACCCAGAAGCTATTTCTTAGTCTTGGACTGGTCACAAAAATCTAACTGGAATCCCTTGGCTTTCCTTTTCCAAACACAAGCAATCAAAAGGCTACACTTACTCACCAGATCACACACACACACTTGCTCCTCAAATGTGGAAACACTAATTTCTTAACTGACCACTAACCAATCACTGCTTTCGTCTAGTACAGGCCAAAGGGGATGGGACACTGGGCTGTTCTGCTCCAAATAAAACTGGTTTTCCACCCATCGACAATTTGTAGTTTTGTACCTTCCCCATCCTTTTCTAAATCCTAAATTCTAAAAGAATAGAGGAATTCTTCTGAGCCTAGCACTGTTGCAATTTTGTCCAACTGCTTACACATAAAATCTTGTTATGTCACACGATTTCTGAAACATCTCACTCAGAATACAAAACTACACAGCAAATCTCCAAAACTCAAAGCTATTTCTCAGCCTTGAACTTTATACGTTTTCAATAGCATAAAACACCTTTCTCAAAACTCAACACACAATTCTCTACCTACAACACAAAATCTAACAGGAAGCTACTTGCTTTCCTTTTCCAAACACAACCAATCAAAATGCTACAATGCACACACACACTGCTCAAATGTGGAAACACTAATTTCTTAACTGATCACTAACCAATCACTGTTTCACTGAAGTAAAGGCCTAGAAATTGGTCAAAGGTGACAGGACACTGAGCTTTTATGACGCCCCCCAAATCTCCCCCACCCCAACATAAAAAAACTGCCAAAACTGGTTTGCCACCCATTGTAGTTTTGTACCTGCTGCATATTCACCTTTTCTAAATCCTAAATTCCTCTACAAAAGAATAGAGAAATACATCTCAGCCTGCACTGGCATGTATAATGTACGTTTGTAAAGCTTCTCCAGGCAATGGATGCTTTCCCCCGCCAAACCTCCTCACACAATTGTGTTCTTTACTGTATTCTGGAGAATATACTTTCACTATACTTACAGTATGTTTTTAATTTTTATTTTCTTACATTTTTACTTATAGTATGTTTATGTTTTTTGTATGCTACTGTATACACCAGTAATGTTTGGCCTAATAAATATTGCATTGATGTTTACAGTGTACCTGTTCCCTCTCTCGGCAGATTATTGGTAGATTCATGGTAGAAAACTATTGAAATGTAGATAAAAGCCTATGAAGGAGCAAAGAGCTATAGATTTAGAACAACAGTGCTTATATGCTATATACAAAAGCGTTACATTATGAAAGAAGTGTTTGCCATTTGATGCAAATGCTTCATTTTGACATGAATGAGGCATTTTGCGTTTTGTGTGAGTTTGTGAGCTTTGAAAAAAAGGTGATACTGTTTTGAAAACGTGTGTAAGCAGTTGGAAAAAACTGCAAGTGTATGATGACCAACCCTATGCCCACATGATGCTTTTCCAGGCAACGGATGCTTCTCCCCCCTGAGTCTCCCTTGCATTCTAAAGAACATAATTTTGCTTTACACATGTTCTATTTTTTTTTACATTCAGTATGTTTATGCTTTTTTTAACGTTATAAACAACGGTTGGCCTAATAAATACTGTATTTTCATTTCAAATATTTTGTCATTGGTGTTACTGGACATATTTTGTCATTGGTGTTTGTCATTTACTGTTACTTCTCTCAGAAGATTACTGTCACTGTAAAACATCATATTGAAATGTAGATATAAGCCTAAAGAGCAAAGAGCTGTAGATTTAGAACAACAGTGTTTACATGGTTTATCCAAACATTTACTGTTATGAAAGACGTGCTTGCCATTTGATGCCAATGCTTCATTCTGACGTATGTTTATGGCATTTTGAATGCAGTGAATAAGTTTTGAAGGGGATGTGAGGCACTTTGCATTTTGTGCGTGCAGTTTTTTGGGAATTGTGTGTAGAGTTTTGGAAAAAGGGGACAATATTTTGAAAACATGTGCACTGTAAAAAATCCAACATACAAATTGTTCACTTAGTTTCAAATTGTAAGTTAGGCGGACAAATTTTTCAGTTGAATTTACTCATAAAAATTAGTCAAATGCATGTTTGAAACTGTTTGTTCAATGAAAGTAAAAAAATCAGTTGAGAAGACTTTAGATTTTTTGATTTAGAAATTTTGATTTCTCCATATCTTCAAAAATTAAAAAGTTGAGTTAACGTAGAAATTTAAAGCACCCAGCTGCAAAGATATTTTGAGTTTATTAAGCTTCAGTGTTTGAAGTTGTGCCAAATTATTCCGTAAAGTATAATTGACTTAAACCAGCCTTTTCGGTCAACTTGAAAAAAAATAATTTGGCACAACACTGAAGCTCGATAAATTCAAAATTTCTTTGCAGCCGGTTGCTATACAATGTTAACTCAACTTATATATTTTTTTACAGTGTGTAAGCAGTTGGTAAAAACTGTAATAGTGAGAATTGGTATTATTGGAACAGCTAAAATGTTTGTTTGTCAGTCACCAGTGTAGATCAGCCTGATGTCTATGTGCTGTAAAATCTAGCTAATGAATTTGCCGTTGTATACTTTGTGTTTGTAGATTCCCTCTCAAACTCATTAGGATGGACTTATAATCACTTTACGCTGTCATTTAATGCATAATGACAAAACTGCTGTGTGTGTGTATAGCCTGTTTGCGAATATGTGTGTGTGTCAGAGGTGAATGTAAGGGTGAAATTGCTTTATCCACTATTGAATGAGTGCAGGTTTTACTCACAGATTGTGCTGCCTCCGAGACACGTTTCTAATGACTAATTTAGAGGGTTTGTGGTTTTGAAATGGGGGTTGGAAATGTTAATTTGGTAATATTGATCAGAGGTAAAGAGAAAGACTTAGAGAAAAACCGAGAGAGCGAGAGCAACCAAGGCTGTTACAGATGCTAGTGAAGTCGATACCGAAACCTTTCTCACAGTCTCTTTATGCACAGTTTCCCTTAATAGCTCACAAATGTCAGGTTTAGTCATACATGGAACATAAGTATTGGCTATTTGAGGCTGCATAGAGATGTTTGAAATATGATTTCTGATTCTAAACGACAAACGAGATATAGGATGATGGTTGTATTCAGCAAGAAATTTAGACAGATTAAATACCCCATGAAATTGCTTTGAAATGCCAGTCTCGGTTTCTTCGGTTGATGTATTTTATGTTGAAATAGGAGGTTTAGGCACATAGACATGATAAATTGTCAGCAGTTTGACATGAACTATGATTTGCTGCTTTCTATTGTTTCTATTGCAAAGCAGGTAATTGACTGGACAAAAATGTCAGTAAAATATATTCTGTCTCTACATTTTAAATGCTTAAATGAATTAGAACAACTGGTAAGCCACACAAAACTAGCATTACCCTCAGAATTTCTTTCTTTCTTTTCAGCTTAGTCCCTTTATTAATCTGGGGTCACCACAGCGGAATGAACCGCCAACTTATCCAGCCCATTTTACGCAGCGAATGACCTTCCAGCCGCAACCCATCTCTGGGAAACATCCATACACACTCACACAGCAAAAAAAAAAAAAATCAATGTACATTTAACTTAATTTGAGTTTAACCTAACTCTCCTTGGGGGTACTCCTTGGGACTCCCTCCATTTTGGAGTTAAAATAACACTTTCTAAAGTGTGAAATTTGTACATTACTCACAGAGTTCATTTTAAGACAGTAAGAGTTTATTCTTACATCGAACTGGAGTGTGTATTACTCTTCAAAGTGTTTTTTTTCCTATATTATCCTATTATTTTCCTATATTATTCCTTTATTTTTTCCTATATTATCAATTGGTGTGTGTGAAAGATAACAGTGATCAAATATGTTGAAAATAGCTTTAATTTATTAAATGTTCATTAATCTTTTCAGAAATAATTTCAATACACTGCAAATTTGCCAGTGCATATTTTACACCACAGGTGTTGAATTGAACACTTTTCTGGTGTCTATATGAGTCCCACCAGCCAAGTGTCCAGGTTACACTTTCAGAAGTGTTGAATATATACACCTCTGCAGTGTAAAATATTTTTTTACACACCACATTAAAAATTTTTAACACCTGCAGGGCAAACTGTCCAGCGTACATATGTACATAACTCCACAGGTGTTAAATTACACTGTCTTCTGGTGTATATAGTCCCGTCAGCCCAGTGTGTAAGTTACACTTTAAAAAGTGTTGAATATGTACACTTAAGCAGAGTATATTATTTTATACTACCCTGTTGACCGTCACCTTATGTTCCTGTATGTGCAATTAACACTGATGGGAGTATGGAAAGACAACACCAGAAATGCGCACTGTTAAAGTTACAATTTAACCCACATCAGTGTTTAAAACAGTAAATGTACACTTGGATTTTAACACTATAACACCACAGCGGCTTACACCAGAAATTCAACACCTCACAATTTGCTGTGTACATTCAACTCTTTGCATTTTAAAATGCAACAAGGCATTTTTCAAGTTTAAGTAAAACATAATGGTTTGATCACTGTTTGTCCGAAAAAACGGTTCGAGTAAAAAAAACTTCCTATCAGTGGGAAAGACACTGAATATTGAGTTAAAAGTTGCACACTGAAGAAAAAAACTCTTAAATATACACTCTTTCACACTCGTGGATTAAAATGTACACCAGTTTTAACACTGAACAACACCAAAAAAAAAATCATTTTGTCTATTTAATACTGGAATTTTTGCTGTGCATTCACACTCATACACTACGGACAATTTAGCCTAACCAATTCACCTGTACCACATGTCTTTGGACTGTGGGGGAAACCCACGCGAATGCAGGGAGAACATGCAAACTCCACACAGAAACGCCAACTGACCCAGCCGAGGCTCAAACCACTGCGTCGCCCCTCAGCATTTACAGATTCTCAATTCAGTTTCAAATGACCGTCAATACCTTCTGTGAAACATAATCTGTTTGTCTATAATGAAAGTAAATATGTGGTCTGTATTTCATTGATGTTTCCATGAACTATAAAAGTTAGAGTAAAAATAACTGTGGAGAAATACAATACTGCTCATTTCAAGCTGCTATTTGTGTCTATGGAACCAATTATGGGCATAGTCAGGGTTTATCACAGCATTACTGCAGTTTTATCAAATAGCAAAAGAAACTGCTTTGCCATTTTATTACATTTATTTATGTCCGTTCTTTGTTTCGCTAAATCTCTCCTAGTAATCTAATTGTGACTGACGCATTGAATGGAAGGCCCTGGTGAGTGTGTTTGATAAAATATCTATACACTATATCAGTAAATGGAGTGTATTGTTTCTCGAAGTGCTTTGATGATATATGTAACAGTGATGTAGGGTCTGTTCTTTCTTGTTGAGTTTAATTGCTTCAAGTCAGACTCCACAGCCATCGCATTAAGTCGAATTCACCTACTGACTGGTGGAATTTACTGTACAGCATCATGGTTAATGTAGAACAGAATTCCTTTAAAAAATGAAATTGACTTTATGTAAAAAGATGGGTTCAGCAAAAGCATATACAATTTAGGGTACAACAATTACGACTTTAAAGATTTATCAGTTATTGCTAAGAATCAATTTCCCTGTGGAGAAAATAAGATTTTACTTCCGGAACCTGACTGTTCCACTCTATTATATTTTTATGATTGGATTCCATCATACTATTTGCATTTGGCAGGAATCAACTAAATTACTTAGCAACCATCTACTTTTGACGTTAGTTAACCAGCAATCACATTGGCTCTCAGGTCTTAAGCAGAAACTGTTTGGATTAAATGCTGAACACCTTTTAAAATGTTAGAATGTAGTTCAGTGACACTTCTGCAACACTTACGGTTTCGAAATAAATCAAGAAAAAGCATAACCTGCAATCTAATCTGCCCACAGTCTCCTTACAGCTTGTTACTGTGCATGCACTCATATTAATGGGCTGCTTTCAAATGTTAAAATGTAGCTTATTGACAATTTTGCAACATTTCGGTCTGGTTTCACAGACAGGGCTTAGACTAGGACAGATATTCAAGTACTTTTTATAAATGTGTCTCATAAAAAAAGCATTACGTGTCCATCTTGAGCCAAGTATATATTGTAAATAATTACATATATTAGGGTCAGCCAGTGCAAGTTTCTTCCAG
Source organism: Danio albolineatus (assembly GCA_903798035.1). Lineage (NCBI taxonomy): Eukaryota > Metazoa > Chordata > Actinopteri > Cypriniformes > Danionidae > Danio > Danio albolineatus. The sequence goes on from CAIGQQ010037872.1 coordinate 797,737, forward strand.
TTAAAACAGCTCAGACTCTTCATACTGGGACTAAGCACTTTTAATGAATTATAAATGTTTATATTTGTTCTTAGTCATTATATAAATGTATCTATAAAAACACAACAATCAATATACAGTATTTTAATGACAGTTATAGCTACATGATATTAATTTTATCATAATAGTGTAGCGTAATACTTATTACTTAAACCCATCAATGATGCATTTATAAACGTTATTATAACCACACTGTAAAAAAAATCCATAATTTTACAGTTTATTTCCGGCATCTGGGGTGCTGGAAAAAAAGTAAAATAACAGCCATTAAATGACAGAAATGTACCATAAAATATCAGATATTAAATTACAGAAATTTCCTTAAATTTACATTTAATTTAATTTAATATCCATTATTATACGGTAAATTTCCTTAATTTAATGCTCATTATTTTACTTTTTTTTCCAGCACCCCAGCTGCCGGAAATAAACAGTAAAATTGCTGATTTTTTTTCCAGTGCAGGGCTTGACATTAACTTTTTGATCACTAGCCACTGTGGCTAGAAGTTTTCCAACGTTACTAGCCACTCACAATTTTCACTAGCCACAAGTTGGTTATTATATGCATAAATTTGACAAAATTACTTGATTAAATTTTTTGTTATGCCACATGTCTCCCTGTTAATTTAGTTTTTTTTTGTGCATGTGTGTTTTGTGATCTTGCTTGATAAGCACGATTAAGCATGGTTAAAGTGAAAGTGGCAACCACTGCTGCTTACAAAAATCTTGAGCTCTTGAAAGTTGCAGGACTGTGTATGCATGAGCACTGCTTTTTCCAGTCTATTTTAAAGAGAACCAATCGCACCAGTTATACTGTATTTCCAGGCACGGTTGCTTAGCACAAAGAAACATGATGCACGCGGGAACTTTTAAGCACTCACGTGCATCACATCAGCTGTGCGCACGACACTGTCGTCAGTGAGCGGGATCACCTGTCTCTCACAGTGCGCCGGATCATTCTCTTATTCGGTATTCACCTGCTTTCTTTTGCTCATGCGAACACTTATCAATCGTGCAGCTTCTTGATTCTAAGGTCACATTTGCACATGTTAACAAATGATCTTAAACTAAAATTCTAATCTTTTAGTGATCTTAATCTTTTAGTGACAAAGCAGCACTGGCATTTTAAAATTATTTTCAACCAGCCAACGTGGCTAGTAGAAGCAGCTGTCTAACCCGCCACAGGTGAAATCTATGCGCATTTGGCAGGTTGGCGGGTGTTAACGTCAAGCCCTGATTATGACCCACAATAAGTATTTATAAGGCATTGGGGCTCACATAGGGCTCTTATCAACAATATAAAACCATTTACTTGACAGAACCAAATCTGTTAACTTACCAAGGAGTCTATGACTATTGCATAACGACACTTTAACATTGCCGACTGCATCTTTATAAATACAATTATGGCTGACTAATCAATGGTTATAAATCTGTTTAAAATGGAATACGAACATGTATACTTGAAAATGAAATGCATCACTAATAAATATTAATAACACTATTATAAATGTAACTGTATTTGTCATTATACAATACAGTATAAAATGTGTCTTTATAGATACATTTACAAAATTGATATGATTGATTATAAATAATTATAAACAGAGGTATAATTCATTATAAGCTTGAGCTTCATAAAAAGCGTTACAAAAAAATTAATTATGATTAAGGTTATACACTGTAAAACCCAACAGTGAACTTTATCAAACGAAATGAGTGTAGTTAACTCAAAATTTACAGAAAGTTAATTCTACTCATTTAAAAAGAGCTTTGAACTCAGTGTTGAAGGTAATGAGTTAATTAAATACCTATTTATAATTAAAATAAAATAATTAAAGCAAGTTCACAGTACTCAAGTAGATTAGTTTTTTGAACTCAAATGGTTTGTAGCAATCGGTTTCCCCAAACGGTTTGAGTTGCCTTAACTTGTTAAGTTTTACAGTACTCTGTTAGTTTGAGTTCTCTTCATTTATTGGGTTTTACTGTTCTCAAACTGTTTCATTTACTTAAATGGATTAAGTTCACAGTACTCAATACTCATCACTCTTTTTTTTAACTTAAATGGTTTGTCGCAATCGGTTTCCTGAAATGGTTTGAGTTACATTAACTCATTGGGTTTTACAGAGTACTACAAGTTCAAATCATACTACTTCTAGTGACAAACGGGACAACAGCAACTAGAAGTTTTGTGTTCCCATTTGTGGCATTTCCAAAAAGCAGAAACTGTTTGTATTAAATGTTGAACACTACACTGATGTATATTTTACGGCACATTACAATCACAGACCCTTCCATTCAAATGCAATTTTCAGCACATTTTTCCTTTTTTCCCCCACACTCATCACCTCTATTGCGCAATTAAAACCCACATTGAGTAAATGCAGAGATTCTATCTGCTTACTCTGTTTATTTATTCATTGTGAGCAGGCGGTGGTAAATCGTCTCAAGAGGCAGTGGGCGGACACGCAACCTGGCTTTATGTAAGATTATCTTTGCTATTACCAAGCATGACAGTTTCAAATAGATCAATATGACAGGGATATCCGAGGACGAAAACATCCCGGGCCGAGAGAAAATTAGGATTTCACTTTGGATATATTTCTTGGAGCACAGTCTCTACGACCCTCGGTGTCACAGTAGATTATCTCTAACAGTCACGCATAGGTTTCTCTCAGACTGCCATACAGCATCTCTGTCAATGTTCAGACTATCATTACCTGTTTGCCTCCGTATATTTTCACTTACAATAAGTATCATGTTCACCAACTCTGCCTGTTTGCCTTCAATACATACTTGGGATATTATCTTGCAAGGAGAATCGCTGTTTACTTTTCTAAGCAGAGAGATGAATTTGTAGATGATGCACTATGCTAATCTGCATTCTCTTGGAAAGCTTTCCTCCATATACCTGTCATATTTTGCCATAATGGCGAGATGTGATCAAAACCCTGTATGCTGGCAACACACACAGAAAGAAAGGCTGAGCAGCGCATTTTTTAGAAGCCAAGGTTCTTTAAATCAGCCTGTTCTGAGTCCTTAAAGGCAGCCCAGTGCCATGAAAGCAAAGAATCAGAGGCGCCGTCTCCCTGGGGCCGAATAAAAAGATGCTAAGCTAACTAAACAGAATCTGGGAGCCACTGAAAAAAAAAGCAAAAAGAGCAAGGAAACGCTAATGCCTGACACACAACATGCAATCTAAGCTGCTCGCTGTCTCCTTACTGCTTGTTATTGTGCATGCATTCATACTGTAAATAGACTGCTTTTGAGTGTTGGAATGTGGTTCAGTGGCAATTTTGCAACATTTAGGGTTTAGAAATAAATCAGAATGAAAGAAATAGCTTTTTTTCAGTACATGAGCTGCATTTGTGAGTTTGAATTTAAATACAATGTTCACATTTAAAAAGTATATATTACTACTTAAAGGTCCCATAAAATTAAAATAAAATCTTTTAAATGTTAGTTTCAGTCTGTTAGTTTTAGTGTTGGGCGTAAAGCATTACAAGTAACGTTAGTTATGTAATAATATTACTTTTCTAAGTAACGAGTAAAGTAACGTATTACTTTTAAAAAATAAGTAATAATACTTACTTAAAAAAAAGTAAATGTGTTTTTTGAAACGGTAAATGAAGGTTGTACAGTGTGTTGTTAACTGCAGAGCTCCTCTATTAAAAAAAAAAAAAAAAAAAAAAAAGAGAAGCAGACGAAAAAAAAAATACCCCTGCAAGTTCTGAAAGCGATCAAGCCCCAGCCAGGTCAGAAAAAGTAATGCAAAAGTAACTCAAAAGTAGCGTAACGCATTACTTACCATAAAAGGTGAATAAGTAACAAGTTACTTTTTTGGGGGAGGAACACAGTATTGTAATGCATTACTTGTTAAAGTAACTTTCCTCAACACTTGTTAGTTATTAGAATATCTATTAAAGCTTGCAGTTTGTCACTTCTGCCTAAATCGATCAACTTTTTTTTTTTCACATCACCTCATTCTTCAGTTTCTCATTGCTTTTCATTTGATGCACTTGATCTCAACCAATCTCATTGGTAGAGCTGTGATAAAAACAATGCTATTGGCTGTTTTTGTAAAAGTGGAGGAGCTACACTGTCACACACTCTCTTTAATTTTTTTAGTTGAGATTATGACAAACATTGAAAAAAAAATGCACATTTCAAAACACTTCACAGGACCTTTAAGTTCAAATTACACATAGTTCACAGTACACTGTAAAAAAAATTGCCATTTTACTTACCAGTAATACTAGATAGTGTACTATGAAGTTGACTTAACTTAATTTTTATAAATTAAGCACAGTTTATATAAATAATTACTTTAAGGCAATCGGTTTACTCACTTTTATAAAGTAAAGACTGCTAGTAAAGCGAATCACTTTTTTAATGTACTTCTATAATGGTAAACGGGACAACAGCAAATAGAACCGAACTCACATGAAAAAGTGTCATAAATATTATAGCATTTTGAATCATACTATAGTAAAATGCTCGAAATCATCTGTTGTGGTAATTCTGCAGTTGCTAAGGTAACACAACAATTCTAGTTATATAATCAAATTACACAATACTGTAATTTTATACAACTATTGGGTATTTACACACCAGTTTACTATAGTAAAATCTAAAGTATACTACAGTGTTTATTACAGTTAGTATGATTGTTAATACTATAGTGTGCTGTAGAATTTATTAACAAAGCATTGTATACAATACAATATACACAATATAATGCCCCTTACTATAATTACTATATGGATCAAAAACAGTATAGTATTTACTATTCATTACTATAGTATTTTTTAATGCTGGATGTTTGTATTCACATTTGCTCCCATATCATTTCCATGACTTTCCAAAAGAGCAAAAAAATTAAATGAAAATAAACAGGAAAACAGAAAGACTGCCAGGGTATCAGTCATATTAGAAATAACCTTGCAGCAGTTTGAATTCGATTGTAATTTGATGCCAGGTAGTATAACAAAGCACAGCATTAAAATTTATATTTATTTCCACAAAATAAAATAAATAAATAAAAAACGAGAGAGAGAGAAAGAGAGGAAGAAAGAGAGAAAACTACATTGAAATGCTGATAATTGTAAAAATGTGTTGTCATGACCATCCATTATGAACAAGGTCCATTGTGTCATCGCCAAATCCCCATTAAATGACAGCCTCAGCATTACAGGTTTGCAACATGACAGTCAAGCATAACAATAAATACAATGAACACAAAGCTCATCTGTGATGATATGCAGTATGAATAACTTGACCTCAATTATCTGAATGTCTACAGAAAGCGCAGAGTGAAGTTAACTCAACAACACTTTTACTCAGGCTAAACATGGCATAAGCTCTGGAAAATACCAAGACCTAATTAGAGTTAATGGAAAATGCGCTTTATTGCCCAGTGCTGATGGAGATGAATGGTGTACCACACAGCGAGATTATTCAAACTGATTGCATTTCACTTTCGCATTCAGCACAATTTGAATGGGTTAGCACAAAAAACAGACACTGACAGGTGAACGCTTTTACTTATTGTGTGTTTATCGGCCATATTCATCTTATTGTTTGGCACCGGGCTGCTTAGTCTCGGGAAAACATCATCTCTCCAAAAAGCCATTCTTTTGTGTCTGAGAGAGAGGTTGAAGAAATGAACGTCACTTAGAATAGGAGTCAGCACAATTTCACAACACCAGTATAATGTGTTTTTTGGCCCCTCCACCTACACACAACGTGCAGAGAATCCAGAGCAGTTCAATCCACGTTTGCTCCCCTCGGCCTGAGCTGACCAGGGCTGCCTTTCCAAAAAAGCATTGTTTTATTACTGAAAGTTCCATTGTCCTGAATCCATACTTCCAATGAATGTTCACAAACAGCACTGCAAACCTGTGTGGTTAAAACTAGAGCTCTTGATCTGCTGTTGTTAGAAGAATAGATTCTTCTTTGTATTACATATAGACCTGAATAGATTATGCACTAACATTTGGGAATTTAAATTTTAAGTCTTCTAGTTTGTTAGGACAATTAAAGCACAGCGTTAGAAGAGGTGCAGATACAACTGACTTTTTCCAGCCCAAAAGCTGTTCACGTTAGAACCGAGTGAGCTGTCTGTATAGGCAAGTAATGTCTGTTCCTCCATTACTGATCTTGAGTTGTATTGTTTTTAATAATGGCTAAATTATATTATAGCTGATAAAAAGGACAGACAGAGATGTATTTAGAGTTGAATTTTGTGGCTTTAACATGGATGAAAACACAGGCAGGAATTAATACCAACCTCTGTATAAACAGATGAGTTTTATTAAATTCATTGTCGTTATTAAATTCAAGACAAATCACAGAGCTGAGTGATATGACATGATGCATAAACGTGCATTAAACACTTATTTTTATTTAGACGTTCTGATGAACCGTAAATGGATAAGTTGCATGGATTTCAAAATAAGAATCTCACATATACTATGTTTATTCAAGCTTGTTTAAATAAACTTAAAAATAAGGAAAACATATAAATAATGTATATTTTATCTAAGAAAGTTGTGCCCATTCAAATAATCACTTATAAGAAAAGTTCAGTTAACAGTGATCATATATTTAGTTTTTTTTTTTTTTTTTTTTACAGAATAGAGCTTTCCAGTGTTCATATTACCTCAGTTAATTAAAAAAATATATTAAAACCAAAATTTGTATTGCTTAATGCTGAAATTAATGTTAATTGTACTGCTTATATTAATGTATCAGATCTTTTTCTTTTTTTTTCTGAAGTGCAACGGAAATATTTATGGCTGGAAATTTTCTGAAGTCAGCAGCCTGCCTTTTATGCAGAATATTATTTAGGACCTCAGTTCATCCAAAAATGAAAATTAGTTGATCATTTATCAGAGATTGCTCATCATAAGATATAATTTTCCTCAGTGGAACACTGAAGTAAGGCAGATTCTCAAGTCTAAGATAATATTCCAATGCTTCTGTTTTAATTTTCAAAACATGTTTTTAATATTTTATTATATAGTAACTGTAGGTACTTGAGGGAGTGTCACATTGTGAACATAAGCAAAGATGAAGGGATTTCAGGCAGTTTTTGCTGCTCTTCTATCTAAATGTGCTACATTTTCTCGAAGAGCAGGAAAGTGTCTACATTTCTTGTGTTTGTCGTTTTCTCCCAGAGGATACAGAGTGGTGAAAACAAGCTCTTTCGTTTTTTTTAAAATATACTTTCCTAATGTCTGTGCTGAAGGAATACAAATGTAGTTACTCTACAAGCTCTTTGCAAGGTATCACATTGTTGCCTCGACAAGTGCAAATGCAAATGTATGTTTTGCATTTAATTTCGCCACCTTAATACTTCAAAGAGGCAGATGACTTCTTGTTTGTATTATGAAATGCAGATTTTTTTTACCCTAACATTTTGAGTAGTGTTATAGGATAAATACGCTAACCGTATAAACATATAAGTCATCATATTATACAATCACTGTGCACTTTATTAGGTACACCTTACTAGTACCGGGTTGGACCCCCTTTTGCCTTCAAAACGATCTAACTATTTAAAAACAATCTAAATGCATCCTGCCTTTCTCTTAAAGCTTGTAAACATATGGTGTCTGCAACATTTTTACCATTGATTGACTATGTAGACGTTTTATACATGAATGCTTCAACCAAATGTCTTTAGCCTTTAAACTCCATCTATCACAGCGCTCTAAGGTTTGTTACAGGCTCTCAGAGACTTACACACCATTGTGAACTGTATGCCAAAGCTGAGTGGCCTTCTCTGAACATAAAAAGGTACACTCACTGGATGACTCTGGTCTACAAGTCTCTTCTGGGACTGGTGCCTTCATACTTAAGTTCCCTTCTTCAGAAATCAAAAAAACAGTATGCCCTATGTTCAAGTAAATCTTATCATTTGAACTAAAAATGTCTGAGCTCATCCCAATGACATCTTTTCGCTCTATACTTTTTAACAAACAACAACAGTCCATTTCTAAATGTATGTGTTTTTAAAATATTGTAATGTGTTATAGCTTAACAACTAAACTGTATTTTTATGTTATCTTAATTTTTTTTTACTATTATGAATATCATTATTATTACTATATTTATTATTTTTATTTATTTTCTTCATAAGTTGTGTGTTGCGGACCTCTTGGCCAGGTCACCATTGTAAATGAGATCTTGATCTCAATGGGTTTTTTTATCTGGTTAAATAAAGAAACATATAAAACTGCCTTAATGATTTGTGTCAGAGATTCAACAAGGTAGTAGAAATATTCCTGAGATTTTGGTCCATATTGACATGATAGCATCACGCAGTTGCTGCAGATTTTTCAGCTGCACATGCATGATGTGAATCTCCCGTTCCACTACATCCCAAAGGTGCTCTATTGGATTGAGACCATTGAACAAGGGAGAATAGGATCCATGCTTTCACGTTGTTCATGCCAAATTCTAACCCAACCATCCAAATGTCGCAGCAGAAATCGAGACTCATTAGACCAGGCAATGTTTTTCCAATCTTCCATTGTGCAATTTTGTTGAGCCTGTGTGAATTGTAGCCTCAGATTCCTGTTCTTAGCTGACAGGAGTGGCACCCAGTGTGTTCTTCTGCAGCTGTAGCCCATCCGCCTCAAGGTTCGACGTGTTGTGCATTCAGAGATGCTTATCTGTATTCCTCGGTTGTAACAAGCGGTTATTTTAATTACTGTTGCCTTTACATCAGCTCAAACCAGTCTGGCCATTCTCCTCTGACATCAACAAGGCATTTGCGGCTCTGCCGCTCTCTGGATATTTTCTCTTTTTCAAACCCTTCTCTGTAAACCATAGAGATGATTGTGCGTGAAAATCCCAGTAGATCAGCAGTTTCTGAAATAATGAGCCAGTCTGGCACCATCAACCATGCCACGTTCAAAGTCACTTAAATCACCTTTCTTCCCCATTCTGATGCTCGGTTTAAACTACAGCAGATCCTCTTGACCATGTCTACATGCCTAAATGATTCCATGTGATTGGCTGATTAGAAATTTGCTTGAACAAGCAGTTGGACAGATGTACCTAATAAAGTGGCCATTGAGTGCAGATGTATCAAGTTGTTTTGTTCCATTTTTCCATACTGTATATTATACTTGAGTTTTTACTGACATTTCAATATTTCTTAGAATTGAATGAGAAACAAAAATGTAAAAGTGAGAGTATGATTTCAAATAAAAACACAGTTTGGATGCTCTGCTACTTCAAGTATTTGGATGTTAATGCTCATGAACTGCACACACTGCAGCATTATCAATGATCATCATTTCAAATGTATTATATGAATGTATTAATTGCAACAATCGAATGATTTGAAAGATATTCCACTTGTTTATTTTAGGATGTCACACTCAGTTTCCCTCGTGTCAAACCTTCATAATGCAGTTTTGTGGAAAATTGAACCTCTTGTACGGAACATGTTATGCCAATTTTATTTGGCTGTCAAGAGAAATAGCACAAATTATGCTGTGTATTTTCACTCCGACACACTCCATCAACTTGCCAGAGATGGAAATTTAAGCAAATAAATGAAAAGCTTAACTAATGCCCCAGTGTTTCTCGTGTAATTTGGTTAGAAATATTCTCAGAAACGCTAGTGACATTTGATTTTGCTCATGGCCAATTGACACAATATGACTGAATTATAATAATATTTGTTGATAGGTTTATTTAGCTTGTTTTGCTGAAATATTTGTGATGGAAGAGAAGAAATGGAATAAGTTAAGGTAATTGCATTCGAGCACAGAGTGTTCCTGTATATGCACAATATTTTACATTTACATTACGTTTAGTCATTTAGCAGATGCTTTTGTCCAAAGTGATTTACAATTGAGGAGGCATTCAGTGATTCAACAAAAAGAGCCAATACATACAAGAAGTGCAAGTCACTCAAAGTAACTTGTTTGTGCTCAGAGAATTTAGGAGGTTTTTTTTGAGAGAGAGAGAGAGAGAGAGAGAGAGAGAGAACAATGTGCTTCTTGATGGTTTTGGTATTAGTCACCAGGGTTTAGGTGACCTCGGAAGAGATGGGTTTTTAGTTGTCGCTTGAAGGATATCCGCAGTCCAAGTGGGATTGGGATTGGGAAGATCATTCCACCAGTGAGGAACATTAAATGAAAAGGTTTTGGAAAGCAATTTATAACCTCTGATATAGTTATACTTATTCATTCATTCGTTCCTTTTCTTTTCGGCTTAGTCCCTTTATTAATCCGGGGTCGCCACAGCGGAATGAACCGCCAACTTATCCAGCATTTGTTTTACGCAGCAGATGCCCTTCCAGCTGCAACCCATCTCTGGGAAACATCCATACATTCTAATTCACACACATACACTACAGACAATTTAGCTTATCCAATTCACCTGTGCCGCATATCTTTGGACTGTGGGGGAAATCGTAGCACCCGGAGGAAACCCACGCGAACACGGGGAGAACTAGCAAACTCCACACAGAAATGGCAACTGATCCGAACTAGCTCGAACTTGCGACCTTCTTGCTGTGAGGCGACAGCACTACCTACTGCGCCACCATGTCGCCCTATATTTATACTATATCTATATAAATATGTCTATTTTTTATATAATTATCTTAAATTACAATAAACAGAAAGTCAAACTAAATGAACCGCCCTCAAAAGAAGAATCACAATGAAGTTTATGATTAACTGTTTGTAACCTTTGATTATAAAAAGGTATAAAAAAAAAAAAAAATGTCAGTTTTTTTAAATGTATTAATGTAGAATCAATTTAAAGCTGTTAAAATTGAATACTTTTAGATTTAATCAGTTAAAAGATGTGCATGTGGTATAAATATATCTAGCTGTAGAAATAGCCAGATCCAATTAGTTAAATTCCATGAGACTGGTTTACTTAATATTCAGGGGGAATACTCCATACTAATAAGATGCATTTAAAACACATTGGATTCATTGAAATTATTACATAAATCTTGTTCTCATTTGTTTGATTTATGTTTAACTTACAAATATTAAACACAAAGTTTACTATTTCAATTATGTTAAAAGTATGTAATCCAAATTAATAGAAATTTTATCTGGAAACAGAATACACAAATATTATTTGATAGGCCTAAAATATTTTTTGAGAGTGAAATGAACTGATGTCCTAGTGTTAGTATGCAGCTGGAAGGACATCCGCTGCGTAAAACATATGCTGGATAAGTTGGCGGTTCATTCTGCGGTGGCAACCCCTGATAAATAAAGGGACTAAGCCAAAAAAAATGAATGAATGAATGAAATGAACTGATTGTGTGTGTTTCCATTGATGTATCAAAAGTTGAAGCAATGTGACACCTCCAAAACATTAATCACAAGCATCCTGTTTTGTTACTTATAAGGGGAAAAAAAAGTCTCACGTTTAAAAAATATATAAAACCACAGTAGTCAAATGCAGTATAGTACATAAAACAATATTTACACTGACATATACATGCTATAAGCCTATTATCCTGCTTTTTATTCTGTAAAAAAGTTAAGCTTTATTCAGCAGATCTTTCTTGTATAATAACCATAATTTTAGCTCGAACAATTAGTCTGTTGGCATAATTAAAAATACCGAACAGCCAGTGTGCTCATAAAATATAGACACACGAGACGATGTTGCATGAAGGTTGCCATCCCCGGTTTGAAACGCAGAGCAGAAATAGCAGATTAATTTGGACGGTGCATTAGAAAAGCCTTCGCTTAATGGTGCCATTGGGGAAAACTGAATTTCTTTTGATCTGCCTCTAATGTTCATTCATGCCTCTTTCTGCAGTGGTACATCCAGAATGAGAGCAGCTCAGTTAATGACTGCATCATCAATAACTGTCAAAAACAGCAGCTTCACCCTCCATCCATCAATAGGTCCCGTATGACAGGCAGCACACAGAACAACTGAACAATGATGACCGAACCCAGAGAGAAGCACTTACCTTGTATTGGCTCTCCACCCTGCATGCACTTACCTAAGTGGATAAGAGAAGGGAACAAACAGAGAGCTACCGTTAAATGAGAATAATCAAATGAACGAAGCCTACTCGGGAATATGGGATCCTACTTCCCTTTAGCATTAAAAAAACATGTTTGTTTGAGAACAGATGCTGTTCTTTTAGATCAAAAATAGAGCTGAAATTCATCTTTTCGCCTAAAAACATTATTCTATCAGTCTAATGTCTTTCTAAACCCATATGCGGATGTGCTGTAGAAAACTTCATGCTCCACTTTTTCTTTCGATGGCAGTTCAAAGCAGTTGCAAAGCTCAAAAAAGGACTTTAAACACCATAAAACTAGTTCATATGCCTTTTCTAATGTCAAATGGAGTTTTTCGCTGATATGCAGACATTTGGATTTTAAACTTCACTGAATCACTGAGTTAAACTCAATCTGAGATACTTTAAAAAATGCAGGGTTCCACAAAATTCATTCATGTTGTCCAAATACAAAATGATTAAGTTAACTTAAAAGTTTTTACATATTTAAGTGAATTGAACATAAAACAATTAAGTTATCCCAAAACCTGCAATAGTTGAGATTTTTAAAGAAGTATTTTGAACAAGCAGCAATTTTTTCAACATGTGAAGTTTCACAAACTAATTTCGAGAGGAGCACGTAATATGATCGACTACAGCTGATTCTTATTGCTAATCATTAGCTAGCCTATCAGATCATTCTAAAACTACTATAAATATCCAGCCAAAACTTCATTCCACATCTTTGTTTTTGGAACCCCCCATCCTTCCGTTCTCCCTCTTCCTCATTCTATGATCAGGCAACACGGTGGCTCAGCGGCTAGCGCTGCTGCCTCGCAGCAAGAGGGCCATAGGCTCAAGTTCTACACAGCAAAAAAATCAGTGTACATTTAACTCAATTTGAGTTTAACTTAACACTCATTGGGTGTACATATGACTCCCTCTATTTTGGAGTTAAAATAACACTTTCTAAAGTGTAACATTTGTACATTACTCACATTTTAACACATTTCGACACAGTAAGAGTTTATTCTTACATCAAACTGGAGTGTGTTACCCTTCAAAGGGTTAATATATTAAATTTGTACATTACTCACCTTATTGAATAATAAATAAGGTCCCACTTTATATTAAGTGGCCTTAACTGCTATGTACTTGCATCAAAAAACAAATACATTGTACTTACTGTGTTCATAATGCATTGGAGAACACTTGTGGTGCTCTTGAGTTGGGATAGGGGTAGGGTTAAGGACAAGTTTGGTGGTATCGGTAGGTTAAAGGTGGGTTAAGGTGTAAGGGATGGTCAACATTGTATTTACAAATGTAACTACAGAAATTAAATACAGATGTAATTACATGCAGGTATTTAATCAAGCATAAGTACAATGTAAAAACACGTATTTACACAATAAGTACATTGTAATGAATGATTAATTTTGGTGTAAGTACATATTAGTTAAGGCCACTTAATATAAAGTGGGACCATAAATTAGTCTAAATGGATTATGCATGTGTGTATAAGCTAATGAGTGCATATGGTACACTGCTTATAATTTGTTATATCATCAAGACTCGTAAAACATACTGGTTTGATCATTGTTTGTCCGAAAGAACCAGCTTAAGTAAAAAAAATAAATAAATAAAAAAAAAAACTGGACTTCCCATTACTAGTGGGAAATACACTGCATAAAGGGGTAAAAGTTTAACACCGAAAAAAAAAAACTCTTAAATATACGCTCTTTCACACTCATGGATTAAAATGTACTGCGGTTTTAACACTGAACAACTCCAAAAAAATAAGAAATAAATCACACTGTATTTTTGCTGTGTAATTGAGCTAGTCGGCAATCCCTGAGCAGAGTTTGCATGTTCTCCCCGTGTTCGTGTGGGTTTTCCCCGGGTCCTCCGGTTTCCTCCCACAGTTTAAAAACATGCACATAAATAAATCGTAATAACAGTCACAAGCACTTAACACATTCATACTGAATCAATCAGAACCACCATATTAGCCAAGTACAAACGTGGCACTTGAGAAACACCTGATCTCGTATCCCTCCTAATGCTCATTGACCAGGCGGGAACTTTGGGCTCATCTATCTCCGAGCTCAGTGTTCTCTCCTGGGACAGCATGCCAAACCTGCTAACGACAACAATGCTATACTTAACTCAAAGGCAGTGAAAATCCTAAATCTGAGAACATTCATTCATTCATTTTCTTTTTCGCCTTAGTCCCTTTCTTAATCTGGGGTCGCCACAGCGGAATGAACCGCCAACTTATCCAGCATATGTTTTACGTAGCGGATGCCCTTCCAGCTGTAACCTAGTACTGGGAAACACCCATGCACACTCATTCACACACACTACAGACAATTTAGCTTATTCAATTCACCTGTACCACATGTCTTTGGTGGAAACTGAAGCACCTGGAGGAAACCCATGCAAACATGGGGAGAACATGCAAACTCCACACAGAAATGCCAACTGACCCAGCCGAGGCTCGAACCAGCGACCTTCTTGCTGTGAGGCAAATATGAAAACATATAAACCAAATGCGGAATGTAAAACAAACTACAAACGGGAGTAATAATTATATGCTTTAACAAGCAGACACTTAAGAGTATGGAAACAAAGAACAAAAGCTGCATTCAAGCCATGTCGTAATTACTATCATTTTGAGAGGACAACACTTGACATTCTGACTCACAGCTGTTCAGGTGGTCGGACTTGAAATTATGCGTTTTTACGCCAACACAAACATCACCGGAATGATTCATCAGCAGTCAGGTGATACAGCAGTCACATGCTATGAATCGTAGCTCTCAGAAAAGTCACCGTTTACAAGCCGTAATTATGAGTTCTGCTTCAAAGTAAATGCTTTTTACAAAATGGAACTGATCAGCGAGCAAAGCTGAAAATATACCATTAATAAAGTTTATACAAGGAATCATAACGCTAGTCTGTATGCTGTCAAATAAATAAATAAATAAAACAAAACTGAGATTGCTAGAGTAATCTATTTAATGTGTACAAAGCATATAAAGATGACTGGTTAGAAATTTATTCATTTTAATTTGCTCTATTATATGCAGTGCATGACACAGTTTAAGTCAGAATTATTATATAAGTAGTAAATTTTAAGTGACATTTAATGGCTTAACTTGGTTAATAAGGTTAACTAAGCAAGTAAGGGTAATTAAGCAAGTCATTGTATAACAATGGTTTGTTCTGTAGCCAATTGAAGTAAAAAAAACATTTAAGGGGGTTAATAATTTTTACCATAAAATGTTATTTAAAAAACAAAACTAATTTTTCTAGCCAAAACAAGACCTTCTCCAGAAAAAAAAATATTACAGGAAATACTGTGAAAATGTCCTTAATCTGTTAAATATCGCTACACAAAAAAGAAAAAAGAAAGAAAAATAAGTATTGCATAGGAGGGCATTGCACTCTATTAGATAATGTTAGGTAATGTATTCACTAGCATGAACAAACACTGATAAATACATCAACTGTAGTGTTTATTCATCGTCGTTAGTGTTAGTTGATGAAAAAGTCATCCACTGTTAGTTCTTGTTAACTCACAGCGCATTGATTAATGTATTAAGCACAACTTTGGATATTAATAATGCATTCGAAAATGGTGAACTATAAAAATCAGCATCAAAGTGATTAGATTTGTAAAAATATTTGGAAATATTGATTTTACTCAACTGGAAACAAAAGAGCCTCCACACTGCTCAGCACTGATTAAAAAATGTTATGTCCTGCCTGTAGCTTAATGATCAGACTTTCCCATAAAAATAAACACATTTTCAAGGAACACGGAGCCCATTTATTGAGTGCTTCAACAAGAAAGCAGCAGTCGAAGACTAACAGAAACATCCCAGTTTATTTATTTATTTTTCTTTTTCCTGAATTTTTTTTTCTTTTACTATACGTAAACTTTTACATGTGTATAAATTATTTTTTACAGCAGTTTTTTTACATCATATACTGCAGTGGTTCTCAAACTGTGGTGCGCGGGCTTTCTTCTAGTGGTACGCGGAAGAATCGCTGAATAATAAAAGAATAAAATTAACACACTTTTTAACCCTTTGACGCGTACAATAACACCGGCTGTTCCCTGAAGCGTACCATTACACGAGCAGCACTTGCGGAGGGTTGCGGAGGTTCGCAGAGCTGCTGCGGACCACCTGGAGCTTCCATCATTTTTATACACGCGATATCCTTATAAACTGCCAATTTGACCCTGAAATAACTATATTCTCGCTTGAAAACTCTTAAAACATGATTTTGTGGCATAATTGATGAGTATTTTTTATAACTTTCCCATCTGCACATTCCTGTGCAGCACATGCTAGTTGCTATGGTAACTATAAACGTTTGGGAGAAGCGCACTTATTTCGAACTGTGATCAAAACTGACTGGAACAACCTGTGTGGTTCAATGAAAATAGTGCACACCCTCCAGCCCACCAGAATCAAAAATATCAACAGACTATGGAATTTATTCATTTAATCACTGGCTTTTCTGACACACACAGGCCTACTGTAAATGACGAGCAGTAAGCAGATCTAATTTCTAATTTAAATATGTAATTCCAAATCATATCAAAATACAAGTTAACGTTTAGATATCAAAGATATACAAATATGTCATCTGTACATGCAACATATGTCTCAAAATGTATACAAGAATGTGTATATATACGTATATGACATATAGCCTAGTCATCAGGTCCAAGCAACATTTCCAGGTTTTGATGAATAGGCTACTATACATTAATACTTTACATGTACAGCAGTTTTCTTTGTGCTTTTTAAGAACAGCACCACTCTTAAATCACTTTTAAAAGCACATTTTAATTTAAACGGTTAAGGTTTTTTTTGTCTGCAAGCACAGTTAAAGTTCAAACTATTTATAATGTTTAAAGTGGCTGACAGTAATACATATTCTTAATAATAGGAATTATTTGTCTCCTTTTTGATCTGTGCAGTGCTGCATAATAACGCTTACTACGCTACTGTATTTCAATACTGGTCATTATGGTGGTACTTGGAGAGACAATTTTTTTCCAAGGTGGTACTTGGTGGAAAAAGTTTGAGAACCACTGATATACTGTATATGATGTTAAAAACTACTTTACACATGTAAATGTTTGTATTAGAATTTTGTGTACCAATGTAAACATTTCAATAAAAAGATCGTTTACAAAAAGACTGCAGTATGATTAATAAATGCTGTTCATGCATGTTAGTAAATACATATTAGTAAATAATATTGTCTAATAATGTGTTTAACCTATTGTCCTTTATTGTTTTAACTTTAAAATATTAGCTTTACATTTCTCACTACTGGGTTCTAGCAGGATTGGCATCCGCTGCATGAAACATATGTTGGAATAGTTGGCGGTTCCTTCTGCAGTGGCGGCCCCTGATAAATAAGCGACTAAGCCGAAGGAAAATGAATCTGAATTAATCAGTTTTACAGCACTCAAGATGGTTATAGGATTCTTTTTCAGTCATTTTGAAACTCAACTGATCACTTTGAACTACTATTATAGGAAAACAGCTTGTGAAGACGATAAAGGGGGAAAAAATAACACCAGAATTCTTTCACGATATATTTCAGTAGTGAACAACTGGCTGAAAATCCTACGGTTTGTGTGCGAGCATATATTTGTGCATCGCATTATTGGGTGTCACTGTTAAAGCTGCACAATGTCAGAGAGGCAGCCTGTCAGAGAGATGAGCACCACAATGCGTCTAAATGAGTCAGGCAGACAGTAAGCAGCACACAACACACACCACACACACACAAAACACAAAACATACGCGCACCCTTATTCTCAGACGCCGATCACTTACTATGAGCGGCTCTCAAGCATTCTCTGCAACTGTGGCAGTCCTCTTCATTATTTAACACCACCTCAAGGCTTCGCTCTCCCCCCCCCCCTGTCGCTCTTCGCCTGCTGGAGACAAAGACAGGAACAGGAAAGAGGATCCCAACTCAGCCTTCAGACAGACCACAAACTGCGGCTTTGCGAATGAAAGAGGGCACACTTAGCAGGAGGCTGCTGTGGAATTAAAACCAAACCGCACTTTGTTATATATCAATTATTAAATGAGCGCTCTGAAACTTATTAGCATGTTTCTTTTTGATTCTCTAAAGAGGGTTGACTTCTTCAATATTTCATCCCTCTGACGAAACACAACATCTCATGACGGGAATCAAAGACGTTGCCCTGGTTATAAATTCATATCTTAATTATAATGGCAATTGAAACCCCCCTGAGATGAAAACATCTGTCTGTTATGGCAAAACAAGTATATGTAATGCATTTGTTGTGTCGTAGCATGGATCTTATATAGTCTTATCAAGAGCTGCATTGTTGTGTTTTTTTCTGGACTGACCTATTTACTTCTGAGGAGAGTCGAAGTCTCCAGTTCTGTTCACACAACAAACTCTTAGATCCTTTTATTAGACTCCTTTTATTGTGGAAAAACTCTTATCCTTTAATGACTTTTTTTTTCATTGGACAGTAAAAGAGCAGGGCGCCACAGTGGCGTAGTGGGTAGCATGATTGCCTCACAGCAAGAAGGTCACTGGTTCGAGCCTCAGCTGGGTTAGTTGGCATTTTTGTGTGGAGTTTGCATGTTCTCCTCGTGGTCGTGTGGGTTTCCTCCAGGTGTTCCGGTTTCCCCCACAACTCCAAAGACGTGTTATAGTTGAAATGGGTAGGCTAATTTGTCTGTAGCGTGTGTGTGGATTTTTTTCCAGAGATGGGTTGCAGCTGAAAGAGCATTCGCTGAGTAAAACATATGCTGGATAAGTTAGTGGTTCATTCCGCTGTGGCGACCCCAGATTAATAAAGAGACTAAGCCAAAAAGAAAATGATTGAATGAGTAAAAGAGCAGGTCAAGCTACTTATTTTATGCTACAGTCATTATCTACTCAAATATGCTTTGAAATTGCTTTATGTTATTTATTTTAAAAGCTTTATTGAAACTATTCTGATTTCATTTGAATGTTGTGTAATTGTGCTATATGCAGTGGAGAGTTATAGTTGCTTCGTTAAGAAAATGTTTCGTTAAGAAAAAAAAAAAATCTCAAAATACTTTGGAAGTTTTAATATACAGTACCTAAATCCCTTAAAGTACACATGAAATCAAAACTACCTGTATTGATTTTTGTTAGCTCGCATTGCTAGTTTTATGAACAACTAATCTATGCATGTCATTAAGAAAAAAAAAATCTGAAAAAGAATTTCCTGTTTGTTTTCAGTTAAATTCTCCGATTACGTCAGTCTGAGGTATTACGTGTGGTTAACATACCTAACCACACCCCTAAAACTGTCAGTTTTGACAACAAACAGAAATGTTGAGAAGTAGATGTCATTTAGATTGTAGTAACTCTTGCGAATCCCTTTTCTCGATATTTCTAAATGAAATGCCTATTTCACTACACTATTTCACTTCCAATCAGCTCGCCGTAGAAAACAAGCCACACCCACTGTTTTATCAATTAATATTCTGTTTCTCAAGGAACTGCCTCACAATACAAAAAAAAAAATGTTCACAGATTCTGGTGATGCAGACTTTAATGCATGTAAATGCATTGTTTTTATGTGTGTCTCTTTAAATGCAAATGAGCTGCTGCTGCCCTGCCTCTACTTAACCAAGAGGGCGGTGCATACAGCTTGTCCTCTAGTTACTTCAGTAACAACAAATCAATTTAAGAAAAAGCCTAATAGTTAGTCTAAACTCCCAAATTACATGGAAACGTGCACACAGGAGCCATCTGTCAGATGCTGTATCATGTATTAGACAACGCTGTATCAAAAGTAAACATTATGAATATAAATATACATATAGATCAGTGAAAAACAGATGTTTTTTAGAGATGCATGGCAATAACACACTACTAACAGACTCCACCAGGCCTTAAGGTGGCGAGTAAGGCATATTATGATGTGTATGTTTTTGGAAGAAAACTCAGGACTACGATTTTCTCACGAATTTTAAGGAATTTTAAAGAAAATATATAATAAATAATAGAATAGAATGATCCTTTCTGCTTTACAACAACGCAGATCCATTTAATTCTCAAACAGCAAAATTAAAGTATATAAAATACAAAGCCTTTTAGACCTCCATATAAATAATCACTGTTATCACCTGCTATCTTTAAACATATGGAATGAATCACAATGCTTACAAATTTCTGGTCCAATCAATGGATCAGGGTTTGTGGGCACAAGCCTAGCAGCTGCCTTTTGAGATGAATGGGAACGTTATCTGATAACTTTCTCTAGGTGTTTTAGAACTCCTTGGGACCGATACAGTTGCTGTCGCCCCATCTATCAATAACAGCCTCTTGGCAAAGCCTGCATTTGCACTGTGACAGGTTCACAAAGCATCTGAAATGGGCCACACAAACTGTGAAGGTCGGACTGAAATGATCAGGTGAAAATAAATGTGTAAACAGGAAAGGTTTCTAACATTGGAATCAATCCAAACATTTTACAAAGCCTCAGGTGCAGCCCAGCAGCCAGATGGAGCATATTCCTGATGTGGCTGCATTAAAACACCCTGACCAATTGCAAAGAAAAAAAAATCTTTAAAGAAATAAAGATTTAGCTTTTTGAGCAAGGTTTTCCTTATTGCGATAACCTCAAATGATTTTGAAACTTTTTTCGTTATGTTTTCACATGTACACATTTGTTGTTCATGAGTCTCACATTAAATTAGTTTCAAAGGTGTTCAAATATTTTAAGAGCGATTGTTCTTTAAGAACTGTTGTAGTGCTCATTCTGATTGTTTAGTTTAACCTTGCTGCCTTTGTTCCATTTCTTCGCTCATCAAGTTTCCGTGGTAACTAATTATGTCATTGATTGTTTACATAATTACTCATCAGTTTCACCTGCATTTAGTTTGCTTGCCTTTGCTCCTCATGCAAGTGAAGACACACAGACACAGCTATGTCTATGAGGGCTAATAATTTTATATCCTACAAACTGCATATTTGGTGACACACTGGCTCAGTGGTTAGCACTGTCGCTTCACAGCAAGATGGTCGCTGGTTCAAATCCCGGTTGGGCCAGTTGGCATTTCTGTGTGGACTCTGTATGTTCTCCCAGTGGGTTTCCTCTGGGTGCTCTGGTTTCCCCCACAGTTCAAAGACTGTTTATAGGTGAATTGAACAAACTAAACTGGCCATAGTGTATGTGTGTATGGAGGTTTCACAATACTGGGTTGCAGATGTGTAAAACATATTCTGGATAAGTTGGTGGTTCATTCCACTGTGGTGACCACTGATGAATAAAGGGACTAAGCCGAAGGAAAATGAATAAACTAAACTTTAAATTCTATCCCCCGACTCCACCCCTAAACCCAACCTTCACAGAAACATTCTGCATTTCTGCATATTTTCCCAATGCGTCAATCTGTGTGATTTGCCATTTTCCTCATGGGACACACACTTTTTTCACACTATTTTGCCAAGCTTCACATGTAAACGTATAATTGCAATGACATACAGTACAGTGGATTGCTATAGACATCACAACAACAAACTAATATAAAGAGTTAAAAAAAATTATTAAAACATGAACTAAAACTTTAATAAAAATTATAAAATCATCTATCAATCCATCAGCCAAATTAATAACCCATATTTCTAGTTACTTTATTTTATTTTTATTTTCTGTAATAGTTTTAAACCTCTTTCATTTAGGTGCCATGTAGGGCTGCACGATATTAGAAAAATCTGATATTGCCATAAATACGAATATAGGATACAGTTTCACAAGACAAAAAAAAAAAAAAAAACAGCTTTTCTTACTTTGAGTTGTTTCGACTCCAAATATAAAAACATTCTTAGAGCAAGTAAAAATATTGTTTCATGTTCACTGTCAAAAAAAAAAGTGAAAATTAAGAGTTTTTCCTTAACACAAGCAAAATGATTTGCCAGTGGGGTGAGTAAAAATATCTTGTTTTTCCTTTGACATGCAGATATTTGGACTAGAACAATTCTAAGTAAGATTTTTTTTAATTTTATTTTTGCATAAATTATTTATATTCCGTATAAATACAGTGAGTAAATACAATTATGTATAGCTGACAATTATTCAGACTTAACATTGCTTATCTGTGTGATGTGACTATTGCGGATGCGCACATTGCGATATCAATGCTGAAATGATATATTGTGCAGTCCTAGTGCCAAGGCATTATGTCTGATTTTTTGAGATTTCCATTATTTAAATTTTATTTCAGTTTCATTTTGATTAACAAAATGTTAACAAAAAACACTTTAGGTGTTTTGCTCTTGAGTTAGACACCCTCAGTTTTGTGTATGTGTGTGTTTTAAACAACAGAAGATACTTCAAGAGCACCCACATACTGTACATACAATACTGTATTGAGCAAAAAAAAAAATCCTTTAACCACATGGTTCTTCTGGTTAGCTACAGCTGTAATACAGCAGGCCTGCAATACAGTAGGCAGCAGGCTATGAGCTAAATGAATAGTCACTTCTATGAGTATGACATGTTAGTGTTGTTTTAATCAAGCCCTTCAGAACACGAGTTGGTTTGTAGTCGAGTCCTCCGAGTTGATCCTGTCAGCCACTGCAGCTAAATAAATATATTTAATAGCTCCCGAAATCTGTGCGCACTTGCTGGAATGAATCTCTACATACACGCGCACACACACACACACGCGCACACACACACATCCACTGCATTACATAAATTACACTTAAGCAGCACGTCTGCCTCCTTCAGATATTCAATACGCCACTTCCAGCAGCAACACAAGATTTGCAGGATTAGAAACAGTAAGCTGGACGTGAGATCAATACATTGATTCCTCAAGCCTTCCCAGCACTGGTTACGAGACGCTTTTCTTTTCCCAACAATTAGCAACTAGCACATTACATGATTTTTTTTTTCTCAAAGAACATCCTTTCATTTTGTGAGCAATTCTCACTTAGAGCGAGGACTGGACAAGGTGGTTCTTTGGGAGTGAAAGAGCACGACAGGAGCTATGATGGATGTTGGGTCAATATCTGCAGGGCATTAGCGGCTCTCTGAGGTCTGGAGTGTTAGCGGTTAGCAGCACCCATCAGCCTCCATTATGCAGCCACTAGGGCAGAAGATACAGGGCAGAAATGGACCAGAAATGTGTCTTTCAGGTTTCTGGCCTCCAAATAAAGCTCACCTGTAATTTAACAAGGTCTCCTATTAGATTTGGCCAAAAATGTGTTTGAAAATTGAGTTCGTTATGAGACTGGTTCATATGGAGTTCACTGTATGGTTGTGGAAGCTATAAAACTGCCATAAACTCCTATAAAATGAAATATATGCGTTTTCTTTTTACCATTTTTACTTTTTGCATCTAGATTTTTTTTTACAATTACATACAATATTTCACAATTTAGTCTGTTTTATTACAAATTTCAAATTCAAACCTTTCTCTTTCTACACATTTCACTTAAGAAATTATGTGCAAACACTTGTAATTGCATTTTAATTTAGAATTTGTGTTTGTTCCTTACAATGCAGAGATAAAAAAATACACTCAGTGGCCACTTTATTAGGAACAGCTGTCTAAAGCTCATTAACACAAATTTCTAATCAGCCATTCACACGGCAGTAACTCAGTGCATTTAGGTATGTAGTCAAGACTATCTGATGCAGTTCAAACCAAGCATCAGAATGGGGAAGAAAGACGATTTAAGTGAACGTGGCATGGTTGTTGGTGGCAGACAAGCTGGTCTGAGTATTTCAGAAATCTACTGGGATTTTCACACACAACCATCTCTAGGGTTTACAGAGAATAGTCTGAAAAAAAGAAAATATCCAGTGAGCGGAAATTCTGTGGGAGCAAATGTCTTGTTAATGCCAGAAGTCAGAGGAGAATGGCCAGACTGGTTTGAGCTAATAGAAAGGCAACAGTAACTCAAATAACCACTCGTTACAACCGAGGTATGCAGAAGAGCATCTCTGAATGCACCACACATCCAACCTTGAGGCGGATGGGCTACAGCAGCAGAAGACGCCACTGGGTGCCACTCCTGTCAGCTAAGAACAGGAAACTGAGGCTACAATTCACACAGGCTCAACAAAATTGGACAATAGAAGATTGGAAAAATGTTGCTAGGTCTGATGAGTCTCGATTTCTGCTTGGACTTTCGCATGGTAGCATCAGAATTTGGCTTCAACAACATGAAAGCATGGATCTATCCTGCCTTGTATCAATGGTTCAGGCTGGTGTTGGTGGTGTAATTGTGTGGGGGTTATTTTCTTGGCACACTTCGGGCCCATTAGTACCAAGTGAGCATTGTGTCAACGCCACAGCCTGAGTATAGTTGCAGACCATGTCCATCTCTTGTCCATCAGCCGACTGCAGCAAGTACGTGATGCTATCATGTCAATATGGACCAAAATCTCTGAGGAATATTTCCAGTACCTTGTTGAATCTTGCTAAAGGATTAATACAGTTCTGAAAGCAAAAGGCATTCCAACCTGGTTCAAGTAAGATGTACCTAATAAAGTGGCCAGTGAGGGTATATATTTTGTTTTCAATTTCACAATCCTGACTTTTCAAGCGTCTAAACAATTCCCGAAAATTCTGAACTTGTGTCTCACAATTGCAACTTCTACCTCTTAAAATTCACCGAAAAATAAATTAATTATTTTTTGTCTTCTATGGAATAAATGAATGACAAAATAACTAATTAAATAAATAAATTCTGAAACTTATTTCTACCACAATGTTAAATAAAAACATTATTTAATCTACTGAGTTTGAATCTAGCAATTATTTATTTCCCCTGTGCAGAAATAAATTATATTCAATATAAAACAATTTAATATTCTTTTTTAAATACACAATTCTGATTCATATCTGCCAGAGCAAACAACCCATTACAAGACAAATTTCAGAAGAAAAAACTCAAGTCATAGGAAAACAAATGTATATTTACTTTCATTTTCTTTATTTAGAGGTAGGAACAAGCTTCCATAATGGCTTGTGTGCTTTTAACAGAGGGCAATACCTTCATGAGGCAAGATTGGTAAATGACCACTATCTTTTTCACAGATACAAAACAAACAAGCACAGAGGTGACAGGTGACTAATACTGTGGATATAATTCGGCCCTTTTCATGCACTAGAAGCAGGGCCATGTATCTAATGACATGATGTGCGGATGTCACGACGCTGTGGGAGCATTATGGAGGTGTATTAAAACGAGCTGGAGGTGATGGAGGAGGAAATGCACCATGATGAGAGTACTGAACGGCGCAGCACATAACCCACGTAACCCAATGAGCCGTCAGCCATGACCGTCCATTACCCAAACCACGCTAGAGGACTACAGATAGACAGCCACAGAAATATATTAGCCAGTCCACTAGAGACTAAAAGAGAAAGGGAGGACAAGGGATAGCGAAAGAGAATGAAATATTAGTTTTAGTAAAAGCAAAACAACATGTTCAAGAGGATGGAGGGCCGTTCGAACAAGCCCCGGTTTTGGAGGACATGGAAAACAGCACTGAAACCCTAATGGATCTGCCTACATGGTCAGGAATATGTACTGAAGTGTCATCTTCTCCTGCACTCAACGTAACACTTCACCGAGGCTCTGAAAACAGCCTCTGCCTTTCATAGATTTCCAAATGTCTCTTGTTTTTGTTCTGAGAATGATGGAGAGGTAAGTAGATGTTACGAGGAAGCTTGGGTGATAGAATGAATTATGTTTTAATGGTGTTTACTAAGATGGCAGAGAGAGCTCAACACGCTGCAACTTAAGAAAACACATGCAAATAGAAAAAACACCAGCAAATTAATAAAGAATTGCCTTCATCAGTTTGACAACTCACGTTGCAAATACACAAATACGCACACATAAAATTATTTCTATGATGAACCGTAATGTGATATACCTGATTGGGATTTGATTATTGTGCTGTGACTATTGGTCAGTAAAGTTATAGGTGCGCCATCATAAATTTTGAGTATCTCAAAGAGTTCTCAGAAAATAAATTCAGGCTAAAACATTCATATTCTGCCGTTAAATAAAAGAACAAGCCAATATCAATCAATCAATCAATCAAAATGCTTTAACTTCATCTGAAAGATGAGACTACCAATCTAAAAGCTGTCATTTTGAGCATTGCAAGTAGAAAACTGTCAGTGGCAAATGCTACAAATCATAAATTTATGTCAAGAAGCACAGAAAAATCCCCAGACACTTTTATAGCTCTACTTCTCCATCATTTTCCTGTCTCTCAGGTTTTAAACGCAGGACTTTTTAAGGTGTGAGAGAGTATGTCAAGAATTAGTGTCGGCTGCCACAAGGTACCAAAAGGCAAACAAATTCATCTTAAGCACTGCCAACCGAAAATCATTATGCAGAACAGCTCTCTCTATCAGTATAATCGACACACATTTGTAGACATTTCTGTGTCAGAGGACTCAATTGTTTGGGAGTTGATGGTACATTTCACCCTGTGAAGGTTAATGTTCATCAGAAAAAAAACACCTTTCACCTGCAGTGCTGCCCAATCTGGGTCAAAGCCAAACCAATATAATATGGTAAATATGTGGTCTGTAGTAAACTGACAAATATAACCTTTTTAAACACATGTAACTCCAGTTTTTAGCTGCTTTCATGCATGCAGAGTTTTCTGGAAAATTACCAGTAAGTTGCCATAAAGAGATCATGTGTAAACTGGCCCTTTTATAAAATAGGAATGAAAATAGGAATAAAAAGTTGTAACATTACCAGTAAATTGCCAGAATTCTGCAAATGCAGAAAGAAATTTGCACATGTATGATGAGAATTTCAGAATGGGCTGATGTTAGACGTGTTCAGAACATTCTGATGCTGATGAGACATTCACTTCACACCGTTTATATATATATATATATATATATATATATATATATATATATATATAT
>CAIGQQ010037872.1:824761-844327 GCA_903798035.1 Danio albolineatus
TGTGTGTGTGTGTGTGTGTGTGTGTGTGTGTGTGTGTGTGTGTGTGTAAAAAAGTACTTTAATCCTTTGTCCAGACACATTTTGTTGCTGTTTGTTAATCAGACTGTTTCTATGTTCCTTCTTTGTGCTAACTGTGGAAAAAAATTATCGATAAAGAAATGTGTTCAACTCTGTGATATGTGTACAGACGAAAAGGGCAATTTGCTAGCTGATGAGTGAGATTTTAGTACAACACTGGTAGCCTTTCATTCCAAGTAGGATCTTGCAAACTGCAGCACAAAGCAAAATTGTCCCATCCACATCTATTCATCTGAATTTTTTTTAATCCACAGAATTGTCCATGTCCGCCGCACAGACCTCTGTGTAGCAATATGAGTAAACATAACTGTTTTTAGCTGCAGGTAGCACCTCTGCCTTCTAGTGCTAAGCAAGATTTTTTTCTGATAGTTCTGTATTTTGGTTTGTCTGCATTCATGCAGCTGAATAAAAAATTTA
Source organism: Danio albolineatus (assembly GCA_903798035.1). Lineage (NCBI taxonomy): Eukaryota > Metazoa > Chordata > Actinopteri > Cypriniformes > Danionidae > Danio > Danio albolineatus. The sequence goes on from CAIGQQ010037872.1 coordinate 825,257, forward strand.
AATAAAACCATCAACAAGAAATCTGACTCTTATCCTGTTTACAAATACAAGCACAGATGTTTAGAGATGCTTTCTGATTAGTGTAAGGTTGGTCTTTTTGACTACAGTGGTTTGAACTGTAGTTCTGTCGAATGACTAAAAATGATCAGTATGATGGTAAAAAACTGTACATCTCTAGTCAAACCATTCTTCAGCAATTTTATACCAAAAACGGAAATAAGGGCAGCATTAATAGCTAAAAATGTGGGAGAGCATTGCTATTATGTGATTATATTGTATTGCAATATGGAGCAATCAAGTGTTGCTGTTAAATCAAAAGTAATTCACAAATACTTGAAAATTAGATGATTTAATGACAATAATTGTCTATGGTTACAACTGATAAAATAACTGTATTAAATGATTAAACATAAAATGATAAAAGTATTTGATGATAACTGTATACCCAGCTTAAATGCAAATGAAAGTTACCTGAAAGAGAGAGGGAGAGACAGGTGGCGGGACAGATAGAGACGAAGAGAGTAGGCCTCTGATAGCAGTAGAATCAGAGAAGATGTTTCTTGACCATGTGACCAAAGCCCAAATGCTGAGAAATTCAAACTGACCAATCAACGTGTGACCTCATCATAAAACCCCCAAAGTCCACACGCTAGGCCCTGATCTTATCAGTATCTGCCTTTGGAGTCAGTATGGACCTTCTTTGATGAAAAAGACATATTTGGCCATATAAACAAATGCATACAATATTTTCATCCCTACATTAGTGATGCCCAAATTTACCAGTATTTTGGAATAGATGCCCAGACCCTTGCCTGTGTGAACAGTGCATTTTTGAATTTACCGGTAGTACTGGCAGTTTTTACTAGTATGGAAGGGGCTATACTTAGCCTCCTTCAAGTGGGATTTACATTGGCTGAACAGAATTCAAACCTGTTTCCATCATTGAAAGGTGCCAACAACGAGACTACAGCATATACTATCAGTCACTAATGCATCTCTTGAGATCAGTAAAGTGAGATTTACTCACACAGCTCTGACTGGCTGGTTTCTATTACTGACACTACCCTAAACTTGATGTCTATCCAGGTCATGGCTACAGTATAACCTCTCTAACTATAAATGGCCCTGCTCCAGGAAAATTCAAATCAGTGTCCTCACCATGGAAAGCAGGCATCCAGGCATGGGTGATAAAAACCACAACCTTGAGAGTCAGTCTCTAGTGCATCTCTTGAGATCAGGGGAGTGAGGTTTACTCACACAGCTCTTAATGGCTAACCTTTAATACATTCCAATCTCAGCCCCATCTGGGCCATGGCACCAATGCAACCCCTCTAGTTCTACTTGACTACAGACTAATTTCATAGGCTGACACTGCTGTAACGATTATGTCAGACATAACTTCAGACATGCCCTCCGTCAAGTATTGACACTGAAGCCCCGTGTGAATCAGGCATTAGTGTGACTCTTGAGATCAGCGATGTAAGATGTATTTGGACAGCTCATGCTAATTGTCTTCTGTTGCACTCAATCCCCTGATTATCATTCTCAAATGGGATATGCATACCTGTCAACATTGGAATGTGAAAATAAGGGATATGCCCATTATAATAAGGGATTTTACACCAAGATCGACGTCTTTAGATGTTATTATTATAAATTATGTGTATATGTCAGTTCAAACCATATATTGTAAAACACGCACCCAAAACCCAGACTTTCTCTCTACTTCAAATCGCCTGTATAGAATTCGTTTGGTAAACAGTGTCTATTTATGCCAATGGAGCACGTCTGACAGTCACACACCATCACATTACTGTCACTGCGACTGCGACAACACCTGTAATGAAAAGGAAGAGACACCGGCAATTTTAAAATGTATTTCAAAGTATTTTCATGCCTATATAAAACGAAAGCACAGAACAGACTCATGTTTAAGAGCAATGGGTGGCCCCTGGGAGGTTGGGAGGTGTTGCGCATAGGGAGGATTGTCTCTTTAATGTTTATTGCCTTCAGAGAAAGACTGAAAATACCAGCCTGATCTCACGAGAAAATGTAAGCATTTTACGTTTTGCCAGTTTAGTGGCTAATTCGTATGGATTCAAACGAGTACAGTCGTACGAAAATGTATGATTTAAAAAAGGAGGGGTGGCACCCAACCCCACCCCTAAACACAACCATCATTGGGTGATGAGCAAATCGTACGAATTAGATTGTACGAATTCATACGAATTAGCCACTAAATCAAATGTCTGTTGAATTGCTGTGAGATAGCGTTGAAAATACGGGAAAAATGCGGGAAAATACCATTACGGGATGATAACGGGATAGAACTGTAAAATACGGGAGAATCCCGGGAAAAACTGGAGGGTTGACATGGCACCTATGCAACACTACTATTTGTACTTGCTCTATCTAGAGCATGGGTGGACAAAATCAGTCCTGGAGGGCTGTGGTGTCCTTTTGTTTTGCTCAAAAACTAATCAAACACACCAATGAACAAGCTAATCAGTGTCTTCAAGATCACTAGAAAGCTACAATCAGGTGTGTTTAATAAAGGTTGAAGCTAAACTCTGCAGGACACCAGCCCTCCCGAATCAAGTTTTCCAATCCCTGGTCTAGAGTGATTCAAACTGATGGATCCACCGTGTACAAAGAATGCTGGGTTCCACACAATTCCTTCATGTTGTCCCAACACAAATCTATTAGTTTCATTGATCACACTTTAGTTTAATGGTCCGTTTGTTGAATTTAAGTTACATTGCAACTAATTCTCATTAGATTATATGTAGACTGTTAGGTTGGGGTTAGGGGTAGGGTTAGTGTAAGTTGACATGTTCTTGCAAAGTTTCTTATAGTCAATTAAATGTCTGTTGAACGTCATTATCAACAGATATTAAGTAGACAGTCTACTAATACTCAAATGGACCATGGAAATAAAGTGTTACCAGTTCGTTTATTCATTGTTACAAATTTAAATGGTTTCCCCATACTGGGTTGCAGCTGGAAGGGCATCTGCTGCATAAAACAAATACCAGATTTGTTGGCGATTCATTCCGCTGTGGTAATCCCTGATGAATAAGGCACTAAGCCGATTTTCCCCTGATCTCACACTGCCTTGCCTTTTTGTACCTCCGTTTCTCCTCAACTGACCTGTCTTCCCCTGAAATGTATGATGTTTGTGTAATGGTTGGGGGGGGTCTAATTTCACTGCATATAACAGTGTTGTAACAAATGAAGGCTCATCATCATCATCAAAATGAATGAATGAATACAAATTAAAATAATTAAGTTGTTAATGTTAGTGTTGTTTCAACTCATTTTAAATAAGTAGTTTGAACAAGCAGTTGTTTGTGAGTGCAGCGCAGGAGGCAGGCAAGCTAACTAGGATGCTTAAAACACAATATGACATTGAACATGACTAAGGCCCCGTTTACACTAGTGCGTTTTAGTTTTAAAACGACGTTTTAGCATGAAAACGATCCGTGTCCACACTAGCGTTTTCACTCGGCGTCTCAAAAGATCTCCGTCTTCACTACTCCACCAGAAACGTATATCACGTGACCATTCGCGCACCGTCAGCACACTCTGGGCATGCGCTTTCAAGTATAAACAGGAAGCACGTGTCTCGCTCAGCGTTTGGTTATTGCTAGTCAACAAACGCTGGTTGAACGATGAACGCGATGGTAAAGAAAGCAAGAGAGGTCCTTTAGTGGACAGACGACGAGGTCGAGCTGTTACTTACAGTAACAAATGAATATAAAACATCCATGGCTGTTGAAAATACAGTGTTTACAGTGAAGACTGGTCTTCCGTCTGCCGGTGACGTTATAGCCACGTGCGCTTGACGAATAAGGGAAGGATACGCAATGACCCAAAGCCCCAATCACGTAGCGGATCTCAGCAGCCACGCCTCTGTTTTCGAAAGTCTGCGTTTTCCCACGTCCACACTGAGACGCTGCGGCGGCGTTTTAGAATGGAAACGGCCTCTCCAGCGTTTCTAAAACGCTCCGTTTTCGCACCTCGAAAACTCCGGCGTAGTGTGGACGGATGGCGTAACCGTAGCAAAACTTATGCGTTTTAAAACGAAAACGCACTAGTGTAAACGGGGCCTAAGATCTGACCAAATGATGTGTTTGTATACCCGAAGGCCATTTTGAAAAGTGGACACTTGTAGATATTGGTTTAAATTTGGTAGAATGTGGATGTCACAACAACGTAGACAATTGAGCCAAAAAAACATGAGTGTCAGCTCTGATAAAATGAAACCCAGACTGGTAAAATGAGTAGGAATGAAACAGGCACATCCTCTGTCATTAAAATTGATGATGGCTTTTATTTTAAACGTTTTCAGCTAAAGCATTTCTCCCAGCAGCATCTGTATAACAGCAGAGCAGAGTGAAGGTCACATACGCAATATACTGCAATGCTGCCATCCAAAAGCATTTTGGAGAAAAACTGCAATGGAAGAGACTAAGTATATATTAAATTATTCATTTAATAATATTCCTCTTTTTTTACTCTCCCTCTCTCTCTTTCCTGTTCCATCCTCTTCCCTCTGGTAACGGCCAGGGGTTTTGCTGTGGTAATTGAGGAGCTTCAGAAACATGCAGATGAACCTTTGAAATGAGGAAGGAAATAAAAGAGGAAGAGGAGGGATGGACACATAATTAGCTGCTCACCTCTAGCTCTCTGCAGGCATTTCCCTTGAGGACGCCTTCCCTAAATCTCTCTCTATATGGCACCACACCATTAAATTCACTTTAACATGAGGTGGATCAGTCTCACCGCCACCGGTGGCCAACGGTTTGGGAGTCCTGCCGGAGACACTTTGATTTAGAATACTGGCTGAGCTGGAAATAAAAACTGGTTGGATATGAAATAAATACTCTTTTATTCAGCTTCGAGCTCTTGCTTCTTTGTTTTAGACAGATATAGTTGTGAGCCCCAAGATAAAATCAATAAAATGAATGTTAATTGTGTGTTATGCATATTACTGTATTATCTGTTTTACATTTTAATTAATGATCTGTTGTTCACTAATATCCACAACACTAACTTGTCAATAATTAGACCTTGGCAGGTCTAATTGTTGTTTTCACAGATAACATAAAAGCGTTTTGTTTATTAAAAAAAACAAGACACAACAATATATTTTGATTGGCTGGAAACGAACAGCAGTGAGCTGCAAACTGGGAGCCATTTTGCAGAGGTTATAACATACTAAAGGGAAAAAGAGAAAACCAATTTCAGCTAGATGACATTCATTTCCTTTGAGGTACCAGTGAGGATATAAAAAGTATTGTTTTTTTTATTATTATTATTCAACATTCTGTACTGCAAAAAGGTTGTCAGCGGCACATTTTTATATATAATACAAAGAATTTTACACGTTCAGCATCATGTCTCACATTTCTTCTCATGTGAACAGCCTTCTCACAAGATTATTTCGATGTCTCTTTCATGTCTAAAGCATTTATTCGAGTGAACACAAATATTTCTGTAAGAATTTTGTTGGGTTGTTGGTGGGGTTGGGGGTGTCGCATATGGGGTAGGTGGGTAGGGTTGTGGCACATATGGGGAAGGTACTTATGCTTGCGCCAAATCTGGGGCTGAGGTGACGGAAGGTTGAGGCTGAGGGAGGTTATAATCGCGTGAACAGCAGACCTGTGGTGGGTTTGGGGGCGATGGGGATTATCATACGGGGCCCCCATCTCGTCCGCTATGCCACTGAGCCTTGGTGAGTAAAAAGTTCTAAACGAGCAAATCCCAGTTTTTATTATAGCGTATAAAGTACTTAAAGGCTCAAGAAAGCCTCAGCTACTTTATTTGAGATTTGTGTGTTGAACATTAATTAAGACTGTGAAAGCATCTGTTAGCTTTAATTGTGGGAAAACTGGATAATTTTGAACGTTCGACAGCTAATTTCATCTTCCGGGTTTAAAATTATTTTTGAAGCCGGATCAAAATCTGTGACGTAGTGCTTGTCTGCCTGTCCAGTGATGCCGTCGGTTTCTCATTATAATCATTATTAGACTGAGTTTTCTTATCCTATGAGAAGATGCTGCTTCTTAATAATTCATGACTGCACATGCTTCCGTTGACAGACCTGCCAAGCTGTGAGACGGCGCACGGCACGCAGTATTTAGCTGTTAAAGAAGGGTCAAGTGTGATTGTTTAGATGATTCCCTATGTTTGTTGCATGACTTTAAGCGTGATGTTGTCAGTACCGATACAGCCAACCTGTTTGTGTGCAGAAAGCATTTTTTTTCAGGAGAGCTGTACGAAAATTGGAGAAAGGCGGATTTTGTCTTTTATCACTTGAGTTTGTTACCATTCAGACACATCACCTATTTGTGCTGCTGCGTTCGCACGTGTAAAATCCTCCAGATGACCGGAATAGATAAAGAAACCTGCTGTACTACGATCCACTGTGACTGTAATGTACAAAACAATATACGAAATAAACCTGATTTAACGTTCAACAACCGGGATTGAAGCATCTTCTTTTAAAATTGAACTGACACGCGGCTGGGGTGATACAGATGGTAACATCGATGTAATTCATTACGAACATGCACTGTTTTAAAAGGTTTTAAACTTGTAAAACTCATTCTTGGCCACATTTGATGACGATTGATGAATCACAGCAAGATGAAAATTTAATTCCAGTTGCTTTGCGAGACATGTTAGTACGCAGCTGTCAATCAATTCATTGAGCGGGGAAACTGCACTTCTACATCACGTTGTGGTGGGAAGGGAATGCAAGGCATTTGGATCCTATTTAAAAAATAAAAATAAAAAAAACTTATTGTGTTTCTATCACCCCAATATGACTGTGGACACACTATACCTACACACAATTCTGTCCAAACAGCTTACAAAAAAAGATTTTTATCATAGCTGCCCTTAAATACTTGCAAAATAACTAAATATTGTGAACTGACATTATGGCAAAAACAAAAGAAAATAGTTATTGAAAACAGTAATTAAACTATTATGCTTAAAAACATTTACATTTTTTTTACAGGGCTAATAATTTTGAATAAAAATTTTTAATTTTAATTTTAAAGACTTAATAAATTATGCAGACAAGATGGAGGCTCAGTGGTTAGCACTGTTGCCTCACAGCAAGAAGTTTGCTAGTTTGAATCACGGCTGGGCCAGTTGGCATTTCTGTGTTGAGTTTGCATGTTCTCCCTGTTGGTGAGGGTTTCCTCTGGATGCTCCGGTTTCCAAAGACATGCGCTATAGGTGAATTCAATAATCTAAATTGGCCGTAGTGTATCAGAATCAGAATCAGAAAGAGCTTTATTGCCAGGTATGTTCACACATACGAGGAATTTGTTTTCGTGACAGAGCTTCCACAGTGCAACAGAATTACAGAGACAGGACAAAAAACAGATAATAAATATATTCAAAAAAATAGAAGTAAGTGTTAAATGCAAATATACAAATGGACAAGTGTATGTACAGGTGTATTACTATATACAACATTATATGTGCAGCTGTTATGTGCAAATTGGCATGTAAAGTGTGTTGTTAAATAAGTGTATGTGTGTGTAACAAGTGTATTTGTTATGTGCAAATGGCATGTAAAGTGTGTTGTTAAATAAGTGTATGTGTGTGTAAGAGTGTACAGCAGTAGTGATGTTGGTTCCACGATTATTATCATCAAGTGTTCATAAGATGGATTGCCTGAGGGAAGAAACTGTTTCTGTGTCGGGCTGTTCTGGTGCGCAGTGCTCTGTAGCGTCGACCAGAAGGTAACAGTTCAAAGAGGCAGTGTGCTGGGTGTGAGGGGTCCAGAGTGATTTTGGCCGCCCTTCTGCTCGCTCTGGATAAGTACAGTTCTTGGAGAGTAGGGAGGGTTGTACCAATGATTCGCTCAGCAGTCCGAACTATTCGACGTAGTCTTCTGAGGTCAGATTTGGTAGCTGAGCAAAACCAGACAGTTATGTGTATGTGTATGTGTGTGCATGTGAGAGTGTATGGGTGTTTCTCAGTACTGAGTGGCAGCTGAAAAGCCCTGCCATATGCAGCTGAAAGTCTGTGTAAAACATGCTGGATAAGTTGGCAGTTTTTATCTGCTGTGGCGACCCCTGTATAAAGGGATTAAGCCGAAATGAATAAATGAAATATTCAAATGTACATTGTCCCATCCTAAGTTCTAGATCTACTTACTGTACAGATGGTTAAAAATCTCAACCCTCACTGTGACAACCAAATACTTTATCCTCAACACTCACAAAAAATGGCTTTTAACTTTTACATCTCCTGACTTAAAAACATCCTAACATAATTTCAGACAGACATGTGCGAACCATTCAGCAGTGTGATTTCTCATCCACAGGTCTTCTCTCGTGTGTGTTGCTGATGAAGCAGCAAGTAAATATGGTGAAATTTCACACCTTATTCCATCCCGTAAACACAAATACATCTCAGCCCAAAAGAACCAATCTCCCTGAAATGACGGCTGGAAAACCTCTCCAGAATGTTTGGCCTTGGCTTAAACCAAAACCAATGGAGGCTCGCTTTCTCCAGCCTGTGCTTTGTGAGCGAGCCAGTCCTCCTTATCGACGGGCCAGTGGTAATAGGATTGCCTTTCACACCAAAGGTCTCCTGCAAAAGAAACAGGGGAGGAAGGAAACCAAGGCTGAGCGCTTTCTCACACCTCGTCACACGCGACCAACAGTAAAGAAGTGTATTTTTCGGAGCTACGGAGACAGATGGGTCACCTCAACAGAGACTTAGCTGGGATATCTGAAGGCCAGAAATGACAGAACGAAAATGTAGAAGAAAAATTCTGTTCTCATGAGGGGAAAAAAAGGATAGAGTCGGCAGTTATGAGCTCAGAGATTTTGGCTTCTCAGTGATTCTTATTTATTTATTTGCTTTTTTTTATTATTTGGGAAAGATGGACGATGGTTTGAATTCCTTAATACTCTCTCAGAAGCTTTAGCTTTATTCTTGAAGGAGAAAGATAAAAGAGTCCAGGATTGTGAGAAAACATCCACCTTGACCAGAATCTCACCTCACATTCAGAGATTAAATATTGATTTCCCATCATTAGAAAATTGATTTGCAATCAGTTTGGAATTGATTGGAGGTGTCAGCCTTGGAGGTGATGAAATTAAAATATGGTTTGATGTTACCCTCAACTAGCCTGATTATCATAAATGCAATCTGTTTTACAGGCGCCATGCGTCAACCTGCGTCAAGCGGTCACCTTGAGGAAAGATACAAGGAAAGAAAGGCGGATTAATTGGTGAAGCTGGTGGAATAAGCAGGTGACGATTGAATTGATGAAGCCCTGCTTTTATAGGGATATTTTGGTTAATAATAATAATTGGTCTGAAGCCCCGGCTGGGTCAGTTGGCATTTCTATGTGGAGTTTGAATGTTCACATGGGTTTCCTTTGGGTGCTCCGGTTTTCCCCATGCGGTACAGGTGAACTGGGCAACTTAAATTGTCCATAGTGTATGTGTGTGCATGTGAGAGTGTAAGGATGTTTCCCAGTGATGGGTTGCAGCTGGAAGGGCATCCGCTGCGTGAAACATATGCTAGATAAGTTGGCGGTTCATTCCGCTGTGGCGACACTAGATTAATAAAGGGACTAAGCTGAAAAAGAAAATGAATGAATGAATTAATTAATTAATAATTGGTCTGAGTAATCACATTTAAACATTTAAAGTCTGAATATAGGGTGGTTGTTGTTTTTACACCAGTGCCAAATCAATACTATTAAAGAGGTTGTTGAAACGTTCATTTCAGTATGTTGGTGTACTTCTAACTGAAACAGAATATTGAGTAGGGGGTGGGGCCTTCTTTTTGCTTATCATTCGCTCCTAGCAAACTAACAGTAAGAGGGGTGTGGTTAAGATTACTGTGACTGAAGCCGTCAAACTGAAATCCACAGAGAAGGACTGCGTCCAAATATGAGTGGACAAATAGACTGATTTTATTTGAAGATTACAACAAGAAGGTTGCTGGGTTATTTGGCATTTCTATGTGGAGTTTGCATGTTCTCCACGTGTTTGCGTGGGTTTCCTCCAGGTGCTCCGGTTTCCCCCACAAGTCCAAAGACATGCAGTATAGGTGAATTGGGTAAGCTAAATTGTGCGTAGTGTATGTTGTCAATGTCTGGGTGTTTCCCAGTCCCAGGTTGCGACTGGAAGAGCATCTGCTGCGTAAAACATATGCTGGATAAGTTGGCGGTTCATTCTGCTGTGGCGACTGCTGATTAATAAAGGGACTAAGCCGAAAAGAAAATGAATGAATCAATATATAATAAATACAGTAAAACTTTACTGAAAAATTAAACCAAACAATATATTAAAAGTGTATAGTATATGTATACATAAAGAATAGAATTAAATACAAAACAAAGCAAATGTATGTAACGTGTTCACAATAAAACAATAATATAACACAAAATAACAAATAAAATATATGTATACAATAAAAAGTCATTTTAGTCAATTACAATATTTTAAAACGGAATAACATTGCAGAACAGTTACAGTATAACAGCAGCAAAGTAGTCAGTATTCTTGGTAAAACCACCGTCAAATTTCCCTAATTGCTGAAATATTTCAATTCTTGCCTCCATTGTAAAAAGAAATAACACTATCCTGACTTATTGCATATCCTGACCTATCATGAAATTGTTTAAAACGATGACACAAGTACACAATCTCACTTTCTGATGAAATCACTGAAATATGAACAACACCAGGCCAAAGAAACAACAACAACAACAAAAAAGAAACAGAATGTTCCAACATATTTGTCCTAGCCATTACAGTTCAATGCAAGCATCAGATATGTATTATTACAATAAATCATTGTTTGGGAGTGTGACTGAGGTATTAAAAAAAAAACACTTATAAACCCAGCCTGATCTCACAAGCTAAAGTAACTTATATATTTTTGGTCAAAAAAAGTGGCTCATTTGTTTGAATTTTGTTTCAGTCTTGTGAAAACGTGTCCCCAAATCCAAAACTAAACTTAACCATCAATGGGGATGAGCATTTTGTGATAAGATGTACAAATTACATTAGCCTCTAGCTCAAAAAGTTATGAATTGCCTTGAAATTGTGTTTAAAACATACACCAAAAATCCATCACATGTATGCACATAACAAACATGGAAATAGAGCAGCTTGGACATTCCGTTAAATGTCTTTTTTTTGTATTTCACATAAGAAAATACAGCCCTGTCATCCAGCCTGAACTGACAATGAATAACTGGGTGTACTATACCTTTAAACCTAAAAATATAAGCAGCCTGAGGCACGAGGTAGAGCGACAGAGTTCTCTATTAGGTCTCACTGATAGCTGTCTTGCTCTTTCAAAGTCACAGGGCAGAAAAAACCTGCAGGTTAAACAGATGTGTCTGATAACAGTACCTTATCACGTCCCATCGCTTTCTTTCCAAGGTTGATAACTTCATGTGAAAACCTCGAGGCCAAGTAAGCTGGATGTGATATTTATCTTAAATAAATCTGGTGCTTTTGAAACAGCTCAAGCCAGTAGTTTGTTTAAAACATCACACAGTTCATAAATTTAATCTTCAGAAATCTAAGACAACAAAGGAGAATGGGAACAGTAAACAAACACTAATATTTTATGCATTCAAGTGAATGTCAAAATATCAAAACAATAAAGATGTAAAACTGCTATATATATATGTGTGTGTGTATAATATATTCAGACTTGATGAACAGTATACTGTATATATACCAGACTTGATGATTTACTGTATACTAATATTCTCTATTTAAAGGGACAATTGATCCAAAAATACAAATTCTGGCACAAGTTCCTCTCCCTTTCACAAGTTCAAAACGTATTTGTTTGTTTGTTAGTTAGTTTGTTATGTTGAACACAAAAGAATACTTTTTTCCTACTGTGGAAGCTGATGAGTGCCAGAAAACATTTTTCTAAATATCTTCTTTTGTGTTCAACAAATGAAAGAAAAAGTACAAAACCACACAAGAAGGAATAAATGATCGGGTAATTTTCATTTTTGAGTGAACTATCCCTTTAAGGATTACAGTGCAACCCAAAACTACCACTAAGATTTATCCACTTGTCAGCAAGAACTAATAAATGGATGCAGACACCTACTGTAAATGGGACGTCTTTATCTCTATATACACCACAAACATTTCATTTTGGTTTTTTGCATTAAACAGATCAAATAGAAACATAAATTAATCAAAAAACAATAAAACTGACTACGATATAATATAACTACAATATAAAACAATATAGCTTACATACAACACACAATAAAGCTATCGTTCTGCATAAAATATATACCAGTAAGCACCAATATGTTTCTTTCTTGGACTTAAAAAAACAATAAAATGAGTTTAAAATGAACTTAGCAGCGTTACAATTTTATTTAGCCATTCTCCTTCACTGATTTCCATACTGTACCTCATCTCCTCGCTAAATTCCTCTGCATATTCTAATTGATTTCCTGACAGACGAGGCCCAGATAAGAGCTGGAAGAGGATACTGGAGAAAAGCCAAGGTGCAAACACTCTCTCTCTCGCTCTCTCTCTCTGTCTCTCCATCCTTCTGCTCCTCGTGGCTATCAGAGTCTCTGATCTCAGGAGTCTCGTGACCCATTGTTGAGCATGAATCCCCTTCAAAGACTGAATACAGCAGAAACACAAAGCCAGAGCTGTTACAAACATTACTGCTGTCCTACCTGTCTCTCACACTGGACCCGAATGAATGAAACACACTGAGAGAAACCAATTAATCTGCCCGAGAGTCCTCATGGCAGATGGAGATTGCCTTTGTGCCGCTTCCTCAAATAAATGAAGTATCAACAATATGCACCTGCCCATCATATGTACAAATTCATTTTGTCACAAAACTGTATGCAGTTATTTCCTCTGTGGAACACAAACTGAGATTTTGTTTTCTTAGTGGTTCAAGCATGTAGCACTAAAACCCTACTGTAATTTCCAAAAATCACTATTCTGCTCTCAAAGTGATTGCGGAGAACAAATGATAAGAGTTGAGAGGGATGGTAGTGCCCACTCTGTCTACAACTTCACCCCAATCAGTTTAACAACCAGTTGTAAATTGGCATGCATTGTTTTTGTCCAAGGTGCTATGATTTTCTATGAAAACATTCATTCATTCATTCATTCATTCATTTTCTTTTCGGCTTAGTCCCTTTATTAATCCGGGGTCGCCACAGCGGATTGAACCACTAACTTATCCAGCATTTTGTTTTACGCAGCGGATGCCCTTCCAGCCACAACCCATCTCTGGGAAATGAAAACATTCATTTATATATAATATACATGGCCTTCATCAACCGATTACATTTGGGCACCCTTATTAACTATCCTTCTGCTTGGTCCCTGGTTCATCAGGGGTCACCACAGCAGAATGAACCAATAATTGCTCTGAAATATCTTTTATGAGGTAGATGCAACCCTGCACTGTGAAACACCCATACGCTCTCTCCTTCACATATACATTAATTCACTACTGTCAATGTAGTTTATTTAATTCACCGATACCACATGTCTTTGGACTGTGTGGGAAACAGGAGCACCTGGAGGAAACCCACACAAACACAGGGAGACCATGAAGCAAACAGGGAGAATGCAAACTTCACATTAATACAGTATGCCTCTCGAACCAGTGACCTTCTTGCTGTCAGGTGACAGTGCTAATTTGAGCACGCATTAAACAAGATTTACAAAACTTGGTGCTCATGTTCGACTCATAGTCTTTAAGGTCTGCTAACAATGCATCATATATTGCATCATATATCACGTAGTGTTTCATACTGCACATACACAAAATATTCATAGGTTAGATGTTTAGATGCGTACCGAAAGTCCATTCACGATAAAGGTAACAATAAGGAGATTGTATTAAAAATAATTCTGAATTATAACCACAGCAGAGGTTCAGACCACAGCTAGAATGATACAGATGTAAAGAAACTATATTGTTGAGATCACTTTCAAAATTGTTTTTCCCAGCTAATAAAAGAAGAAGAAAGAAAAAAACTGACAGGCAGTCAGAATCCATTTAAATATACTGGTAAAAAAGGCTCAAGAAAGATTGAAGCTTTGCTCATGTAGCAAAAGAAGAGAAGCTATTTGACGCTATGGTTGGATACATTTATTTATTTTGGAGCTAAATTCTCTTATAGAGAAGATTCCTGTGCCTTCTGATAGTAAATGCAGTTGAAGGCCTACACATGACAGATTCTATTTAGCCATTTTTCATTTGTTTCACTAATTTGGCAACTGTTTAACTGTCAACTTGTAAATGGTTTGAATTTTTTTCTGCATAGCGTACTTATGCCTCTAGAACCACTGGTGTCATTTAGATAATTTATTCAAAATATGTTTGTTCATTTTGTTTCACAAAATTACTGCAGATACAACAGCAGCAACAACTACTACTAATATTAATAAAATTAAGAAATAAAGAGGACAAAAATACACCACAAAGATATTAGAAGCTGAGCAGAAACTTAATAAATTAATAAAGTGTAAATTATAGTCAATTAAAGTCTTACTAATGCTAAAATAGTCAACCCAGCCTCATTATGGGTACGTACCCCTGCATACGTTTTTAGAGAGTGAAATACGTACCAGGAGCACATTTTTTTTTGCAGTATTCACAAATCCACCAGAGGCCGTTGTGTACGCTTTTTCATTTCTCAAATTTTTCTCGTGAGTGCCATTCACACCTGCTCTCCTCCCATAAATCCACCAGAGACTGACTGACCGACCGACCGATATCCCTACCCCAAACCCAACGGATTGAGCACCGATTGACCTGCCCACCGCCTGATTTTTTGCAACGTTTTCATATTTTCAGAAGTCCGCCTCTGCCCTCTTTATTCCCTATTCCCTGGAATCATTCTTTGCCATACTCAAACCCTGTCATCGCAGTAAACTCTGCTCCACGTCACAAGTTCTCCGACATGCGTGGCGAGCCACAGGACAAACTGGTAACAGCGGAAAAGCCGTACACACGGAGGAAAGCTGTGAACTAGTAAGAGCAAAAAGGAACAGTGTCAAACTGCCCCATAGAATTAGTTTTAAAGATGAAATGCAGCCATACATACCTCTGGTCAGATAATAGTTAGATAATTTGCAATCTCCAAAAATTTATATAGGGCTACATTTTCAGAATGAGCCTATCTGTTGATTAAATCTTACTAATGCTAAAATGATACTGGTTTATGCAATATTTTGGGTAATATGAACTGTTGCTGTAAGAAAACTGTACGTAATGTTTATGAAATTACAGGGAGGAACAGACATTATACAGCTATAATTATTTTGCCATAGATACAAAGCTGACAACCCAGCAATGACATCATGAACTAAATGAAAATCTGCTTACAACCGTTGTGTATCATCCTGTTTACTTTGATACATCACATTAAAAGCATGTCAGGTTTGCCACTGAGCATCCAATTAAATTCTGATCTTTTGTGCATTGCCTCTTCTGCTTCCCCTAACTTCTCTGACCTGAGTTGGGAGGGTTGTATCTTGCACACCAGGATATATTTCCATTAGTTTAGCATGTGTTATATTGGCATTTCATTTCTAAACGTGAAATCTAGTGACATCAAAGTCAGCCTCTGCCCTCTCTATTCCCTGTTACCGAGCCTCTCCCTGTTTAATGGCTGAGTGAGCCATTCTCAGATCCTTCCAGAACAATCCACATCGCCGCTGCGCTTTGAACTGGTGAGTTGCTTCCACGTCTTTGATTTACGTGGCGAAGGCAATCTGAAAGCCCATGGGAGACATGCTCGATTGGGTGGCTTAGTGTGGGTGATCTCATGCATACATACGAATATGCGTGGTCTAACCCATAAAGAAAGCCGAGCGTAATGTCCACATATGGCAGGACAGACACCCTTTCGCTTCAGGACACACAATCCTCTTCATGCTGACAGAGTCTGTTTGTGCTTGATCATCATCTCTGGCCGATGTAGCACCACATATCATGAATATATGGATTTGGTTTAATCTAACTGCTCGTTCAGTGAAAGATCTATACAAGATCAAAAAATGTTTAATATATTATGCAGAAGTGTGTTTATGTTTAAAACACTATATTACAACTATAATACAATATGGCAACTACTCATTTGCTAACATCTGCTTTTTAAGCAAATTAGGTAGAACTAATGAACAGAGTTCATCTATTTATTATTCATGAGCTTGATACGGTTTACAGCTTGTTCCTTCTAATTTTCAGATGCTTTTGTTTTGATTGTACAAAAATCTTTTTGCACACAATATAAACAAAAATACATATAATTCAATTTTTTTTCATTATTATTATTTGCTTGTTTTTTAACACCAAATCATTTTTCACGCCTGAGAAAATGTAAATCCATTCTCATTCTGAAAACGTACCACCCAATACATTTCTGGAGAGAGCCAAATATGTCCCAAGAGGTATGCTTTTTTGCAGTTTTTGTTTTTGCGAATCCACCAGAGGCCACTTTGTATGCTTTTTGAGAACTCAAATTTCTCTCGCAAGTGCCATTCACGACTGTTGTTCTTGCGCAAATCCTCCAGAAGCCGCTGTCAACTGACTGATCGACTGACCCACCCTCCTCCTTCCCTAAACCCAACCAACAGTGTTTTCAAAAGCACAAATTGCTGTCTCCAGAAATGTATATAGGGTTACGTTTTCAGAATGAGCCGAAATGGGCAGTCATTATTACAAAATCAAACCAGACAAAATGATTTGTATCACCATGACTAACTTTGGCTTATAATAATGATAGAAAGTAATAATTTTGCGATAAATACTTGCAGGAAATGCTAGAAAAAAAATAGCATGAAACAAATCTTGGTAACACTTTAAAATAATGGTCCATTATTTAATGTTATTTAATGTTTTTAACTATTAATAATATATTATTTACAGCATTTATTCATCTAAGTGAACGTTAGCTAATGTTATTTAAATTAAATAACTTTAGTTCATGTTAGTTCACATTGACTCATGGTTCATTAATGTTTACAAGCTCAATTTTGGATTTTAATAATGCATTAGTTTATGTTGAACGATGATTAATAAATGCTTTACAAGATTATTCATACTTGGTTAATGCTAGTAAATACATTAACTAATGGACCATTATTCTAAAGTGTTGCCCAAATATTTAAATGAAATTAAAAGATGGCTAAAAACAAGACCCATGAAACTAGCATAGCTAACTCATACATTAGTCAATTACAGTTTGGTATCACTAAACAAAACTAACTCAGCACGAAATTTTGTGATTAACCAATCAGAATCAAATGTTTAGAAGAGTGACGTAAAAAAAATGTGTACAAGCTATTATAGAAGTAGTATAAAGTATGAATAATATTAGTTTTACATTAATGTTCTATTTCTTTGAATTTCACTCTTGCCTATTCTTTGTTTTGCTCGTGTTTGTTCCTGTATCATCTGTTCATGTTTCTATATTAACTACTATGACCTCCCAGAAACGTGAACAATTTAAAAAGCTTTCGTTGCCATTACTGATTCCATAACATGTCTTTGACTACATTTATGCTTGTGATATATGTAAATCAACCAAGGTTGCTGAATGATGTGCAAGTATCATGAGAAAAACTGGAATTGCTTCTGTTTAACAATTGCTTTCCACAAATCTGTAGGTTTGTGTTTATTAAATGGTCGGCTGGTTATGTTCACCTTTGCCTTGTTTGGTTTCTTCTTATTTTGGGTTTTGGAACTGAATGGACACATGAAACTAATAGAGGCAAACCAATAAAATACAAACCAAATATCTATAGAACAGAACATAAAGTTAAGCAAGAAGCAGTGCTTCAGTACATCCAAGCCAACTCAATAAAATGTCAAATTCATCCACTGTGCGTAATAGACCAACATTAGGAAACTGGATGCTAACTTTCCCAACAAGGACAGCTAAAAGCAAAAAGGCAGCCAATAAAGCACTAAATTAAGTTTTATTTGAAATCTAAAAATAATTGTTTTGGATATAAAACAACAGAAGTCAGCAAAAAGACCCAATTGAGACAGCAAGACAATTGCATGTGCGGACGTGCCGCTGACAGTGATGCCTGCTTTGGATCATCCATCACAGATAAATGGCAGATGGCTGGGAAAGGACGTGCACTAACATCATCACGGTGGAAATGCAGCGAGAGCTTTACCTGCTGCTAATCCACTTAGTCAAAGACAAAGCTGTTTTAATCCATCCCTCTCTCCTTCGCTCTCTCTCCCTCTGTTGTGTGATGGACAGAGTAAAGCCTCCCAGCAGGACAAAGATGAAGACAGAAAGAGCTTACTCTGCATATTTCTGTTACCGACACAAGCTTAAACACAGCCTTCTCACTCCTTCACACTGATTTTAATGAGCCGCAACAGAATGTATTGATTTCAAAGGATTAATACTTCAGGGTTATCTGTTTACCCACACTTTGTGTAAAGAAGTCATAAAACATTAAAATAAGTCATTAATATTTGGAATAAAGACTGTAAAGCACCCAAGTTTGTTTGTCGACAGGCAGCTATGTCAGGGAATAAACTGAAAAACTAAAAAAAGGAAAGTTTTTATTGGAATATTCACATTTTTTCCCAGTGATGGTTTGCAGCTGGAAGGGCATCTGCTGCGTAAAACATATTTTGGATAAGTTGGTGGTTAATAAAGACCCAAGGTTAATAAAGGGACTAAGCCAAAAAGAAAATGAATGAATGAATGTATGTATTCGAATTTGTTATCCGTGTTTTTACTACAGTTCGTTTATCAAATTTGATTGGCCACTGGAGCTGATTCACAGATTGTGTAACGCCATATGCAGCGACTCACTAAAAATGCACAAAATCCTACTGGATTTATATCTCAAAATCTATTTTATGTTTATCCACGTAGTGTGACGTCACAGGAGTATGGTGCTATATGGGTAGACTCAACAAATTATAATAATAAATGTTTACAAAGCGATGTAATACTTTCGAAAATCACGATCGCAATATATATATATATATATATATATATATATATATATATATATATAT
>CAIGQQ010037872.1:850034-875406 GCA_903798035.1 Danio albolineatus
GAGAGAGAGAGAGAGAGAGAGAGAGAGAGAGAGAGAGAGAGAGAGAGGGAAGAGAGGGGGGGATCATTTAGAGCCAGAAACGCTCACTGAATACTGAGATGCAGCAGAAGAATCGGCCATTCTGCTTGTGGATGCTGAGGTGCCCTTTCGAGTTGAAGGGATCTGCCAAGTGAAATGCACTGCCAATGTGTCAGGAGAAGCCCTGAATACCGAGACAGGAAATCAGCTCTAGAAGACGAGCAGCGACCTTGATTACTGAATGCTCTGACAAGCAACGCCTGCATTTTACAACGGGCCTTGTAATAATGTTTTACAGTGCTTTGATATTATTGCTGCTTCAGTGTGCGTATGCACAGCTGGTGAAATTGATGGATTCGGTTAGGCTTTTTGTTCATATTTTAATGAAACAGTATGGAGTAATATTCTCAATCAGACTTCTCGACCAAAATTTTGTTTTGATCTAACAAGACTACTCAACTAAAAGTGGACTGGAAGCCGACGAAACCATTGTTGGATTTGTGTAGGAAAGTTTGGTTTTAAGAGGGATAAATAACAGTGTAATAAATGTGTTTCTTTTGTTCCAATTATGTGTTTACATTAGTGCTGTCAAATGATTAGCCACTTCTAAAATAAATGTTTGTATTTACATCATTTAGATTATGTAAATATTGCATGATGCTTTGTTCCGGTAAATAAATAGGGTAAAGGTGCTTCAGGATTGGCCAGCCCAGTCACCAAACATGAACATTATTGGGCATGTCTGGGGTAAGATGGAAGAGGAGGCATTGAAGATGAACACAAAGAATCTTTATAAACACTGGAAGTCCTGCAAGAATGTTTTCTTTGCCATTCCACTTTATTAAAAGTTATATATAAAGGTTATTTGAGTCAATAAAGTTATTTGCGTCATTGCAGACATGTATGGATGCAGTCCTCCAAGCTTATGGGAGTCATGCACAATATTAATTCTTTTTCCATTGCACCATGACTTTATATTCTATACTGTATATTATTTCTGTTAAGTCAGACCCTACTGTACTAATTTAATTAATTAAAAATCAAGGCATGATCATATTTTATTTTGGTAAAATAAGCGTAATCTAGATACCTTTCATATAAGCCATTTAAGATTATAATATAATAAGTATGACATGTTATACGTATATAAATGTGGTAAATGAAGTGCTGAAAAATTATATATTTTAATACTTGGTAGACTCCAAAAAAGGGGCAGAGCCCAGCCAATAAAAAGGTAGCTTTTTTTCCCCATTTGTTATTTTGTTTGTATTTTTTCTCTTTGCACCTGTATATATACCCTTCACTGTTGGACTGTCTATTTTTTGGGCCACTGTAAATAAAGTTGCAGAGTAAGCCATAATTTATTTTTTTTCCATCACATGGACATTTTTAGGTATCCACACAAGTTGGTTGTGCTTGCTTTGTCACAGTCCCATTCTACTCTATTAGGAACTCTCTCAAGTACATTTAAACTTAATCTAATCCTTTAACCCTAAGAGTCTATTAATACTCTACTAATTCTGTTGAAATAAATTGATTACAATTACAATTATTTGATAAGGTACTGATAAGTAAGACAAACATCACAAACATTTGATTCTGCATTTGTTATGCAGACATTGAAAGATGATGAGATTGATTATACAAAAAATATGGTCAAATATGTTAACCACAGAAGCTATACACTAACGGCTCAATCAACATTAGCTTTAAAATGATGATGGATATGTAGAATTATGATAATCACAGTTATTTGTTTTGAAGTTACTTTATGATTTAAGCATTTAAATGGTTGAAATAACAAGAGAGCATCTCCGTGACTAGTTGTCTGGTGGACAACTAGTCAATACTTTCTTAAAAATTACTGAGAAAATTCAATCCCATAAAGCGCAAAAATTACTATATTGATTATAAACTGCATTACAGTATTTATTATGTTTTGTGCTCTGCAATAGTAACCACCAGATATTTGTTCATAAAGCTAAACATTTAAATATACTACACATAAAACATATCGTTGGAGTATATAAAGTGATAATTGATACTGTATGTATATGCATTTTAATTAAAGTGGTTTGCTGTAAAGAACGTTCGCTACACTTTTGATTTAAACAACAGATACAACGTAGAGCATCTGCACACAACTGAACATTATTTTATAATGTTTGGCTTGAATATAAATTCTTTTGTTGTTTTTTTTTGCTGTTGTTAATGAAGTACTAAAATTAGAGGAAAAGGATCTTTTTTTTAACCAAAATCTACAGTCTGCACCAACAAGTCAATTAAGATGTCAATATTAGGCTTAGTCTAAAGATTTCTGATACATAATAAAAAAATTCAAATAAAGCCTTACAGGGTTAATGCATGACAAGAGAAATTTCTGTTTTAAATCAGGTTTAGCAGCAGTGTCTGTCTGCCGGACACAAACAAACAAGCTGTATATATTTTTTAGACATTTTGTCCACTTTCAAAAAAGTACCAATGAACATATTTTACCTGAGTGAAGCTAAAGTTCTGCAAAGTTCTTAGCGCCATTTTTTGCTGGATCAGCTGATATTTTCTCTGCATTGCTGTCTGGTGTTTGGGAAAAGAAAATCTCTGCTCTCAGCGTCTCTGCCCACACTATCTGCAGTTTAAAGCATTCAGTTGAACTAAAGTCATTCATTCATGCGCTTACAACCATGTCATTCAGAACTTTTCATTTATAAACAGAAAATACAACAAAAAAAAAAAATCATAAATAAAAAAAATCACAGTACTAAAAACATTTACTAATGCATCCAAATTCATGGTTATTAACAATAGTCAATGCACTCTGAGTTAACATAAACTAACAATAAACGATAACACTTCACTTAAAGGGACGTTCATAAGACTGTCATGAAACCCTTATTTTCATGACATTGATGACATGTCATGAATGTGAATGAGATTTTATGCATGCTTATAACAACTCTCATTAAGCATCATTAACTCATGTTATGTCATTTTAAATGCAAAGACGACATTGTTTGTTATGACAACTTAAAATTACCAATACAACAAAACTTGTCATAAATCTGTCATAAACATGACTGTCGTGAATCGATTATAAATATACGTCATGAATTTTATAACACCATTATTATTATTATTATTATTATTATTATTATTATTATTATTATTATCTCAACCACAGTGGTACAAGCTGTTTTCTCATTAACATGTCATCAAATATTATTTAAGCTGTTACGAACTATTTGACTGAGTAACGCAACACAGGCTCATTCTGAAAATGTAGCCCTACTGTATGTACATTTCTGGAGATTGCGAATTAAGTAGCCAGAGGAACGTATGGCTGACCCCTATCATAAACTAATACAATCTTATTGTAAAATTTTACCACAAAAATAAATATGACATACTCAAAATGCATGTATTACAATATCTTTATTGTCAACGCTATCTCATGGCAATTTGTAACTTTTTGATTAAGTGGCTTATTCCTATGAAATTATACAATCTCAACTTAGTACAATTTCCCCAATAATGGTTGGGTTTAGGGTTGTGGTTGGGCGCCACACCTGCTTTTAAAAATAGAATATTTTCCTACGATTTAGCAACTAAACCGACAAAAATGCGAAAGGGTTATCTTTTGCCGTCAACTGCTATCCACTGCAATTTGTAACTTTTTCATTTAGTCGCTAATTCGTATGAAATCATACGATCTCATTCATACAATTTAGCATGATTTGCGTATCCCCCAGTGACGGTTGGGTTTAGAGGTGGGGTTTAGTGCCACACCTCCTTTTAAAAATAGTAAATTTTCCTATGAGTTA
Source organism: Danio albolineatus (assembly GCA_903798035.1). Taxonomy (NCBI): domain Eukaryota; kingdom Metazoa; phylum Chordata; class Actinopteri; order Cypriniformes; family Danionidae; genus Danio; species Danio albolineatus. The sequence goes on from CAIGQQ010037872.1 coordinate 853,871, forward strand.
GCAACAAAACTTACAAAACGTAAAACAGTTAGCTTCTAATGTCAAAGCTATCTCACAGCAATTCATAACTTTTTAATTGAGTGGCTTATTTGTATGAAATCATACAATATCATTCATACAATTCAGTACAATTTTCTTATTGCCAAATGACGGTTGGGTTTAGGGGTGGGGTTGGGTGCCACGCTTCCTTTTAAAAAAATCTTACATTTTCCTATGAATTGGCCATTAAACTGACAATACATAAATTAGTTATCTTCTATTGTCAACGATATCTCGCGCCAATTCATAACTTTTTTGATTTAATGGCTAGTTTATATGATATCATATGATCTCATTCATACAATTTAGCATGATTTTCTTAACCCCAAGTGACGGTTGGGTTTAGGGGTGGGGTTGGGTGCCACGCCTTCTATTAAAAATCATACATTTTTATACGAATTAACCTCTAAACTGACAAAACGTAAAATAGTTATCTTCTATTGTCAACGCTCTCTCACTGCAATTCATAACTTTTTCATTCAGTCGCTAATTCATATGAAATCATACGATCTCATTCATAGTTACCTTGTGAGATCAGGCTGCTATTGTTGTAAATTTTGAGGCAATGCCATTAATGTCACGTGATACATCACATTCTGTCTGTGTTGCATTTACTTCTGAGAAGCAGGTGCATTTTTTCTCCTTTTTCTTTTGCAGACATCAGTCTCTTGACCCCCTCACCGTCATCTCTCCACCGGGTCACTCATTCTCCTTCATCACACCCTTTGTATTGACGTGTGATGCGAAGTGTCAAGTTATTCATTTCATGTTTCGTACACTGAGGAGTGATGTATCTCAGCTTTACACGTCAGCATGCTACAAAAGTGTATGTTTTGGGGGGGTGGGGGGGTGGGGAATCTGGCACAAGGCATGACAGGCTATGATCTAATATTCCCATCATTTTAATGAGATGGTGATAACAAGAAAGCAGATCTATCCCGTCTCCCACATTCCTGTAATTGAGCGCTGTGGATCCCTGTCCCCGCTCCGTTCTCATAGGACTCCAATACAGCCGCACTATAATAATGACCTGAAGGCAACACAGATTTAATGGCGCTTGAGAACATTGTGTAATCTGGTTAAGGAAGACAGAGATATATGTCACGATTTTATATTCTCAAGTCTGAGTCATTATATAAATGTTACAATGCATCGCGTAGAACGATTGAGAAGAGTATGAGAGTAATTTGACAAAGTCTTGGGCAATGCGAAGGCTGAGGTTGACAGAAAAACAGAATAAAGGCAAGCCTTTGAAAAGTTTGAAAAGACCAAATTAGATTTCGCACTCGATGTCTGTGTCATGTCCATTGTTACAACACAAAAAAAGCTCTTCCTTCGGCATAATTATTCATATCGGCTACTGGATAGATTATTGTGGCATCTCTCTTGTGAAAAACTGGGTCACTGAGTTTGCTGTTCTATACATACCAATGTAGGAGTCCAAATTGGTGTTTAAATGGATTTAAAACTCTATTGACAACAATGTGGCGTTTTCAACAGGGCTTTTTTTAATCACTACAACTGGCTTATATTTAAAATTGAAAGCTCTCTTTGTAATATCCCAAACAGAAAAATCGATATCATAAGGGTTAGAGAGGCACTGATGAGTTGTCAGCAAGTGCTTTAACAAGAAAAAATATTAATAATCATCTAAATAAGCTAAATAAACATCTAAAATAACAGTACAAAACTATTCTGATATAATATTTATTAAAATATTTCCTAAGCATATATAATCTTTGGACTTCTGTGAAGTAAGAAAACAATTACAAAAAATGGACAGTATTGCAATTTGGGGAAATCTGTATGCTCATTTTAATATAATAACAATAACAATAAACATATTTTTAAACAATTATCAAATTAATTTTAAACAATTTCTTATGCTATTAAAATATGCAATAAGTATATTTTTGTACACTTGCTAAGCAAGTTGATAACAGTATATTTTATCAATTATAGTTCTTTAGAAAACAATATTTTATATTATACAATAAAAATAGATCAGAATATGCAAATATCGGTATTGGCAGGTCACACACCAATAAAAAAATAAAAACCTGGTAAAAAATTGCAGCTGGTGCACACAGTAAAAAAATACTGTACAATTTACAGTAATTTACTAGCAGTTTTGGTTGCCAGTAAGACTGTAAAATTACAAGCAAACAGCAAAAACACAATAATAATTGTGCTGTGTTTATAATTGACAATCGCAATTATTAATAATTTGCCACCACAGGCTCACTATGGATACGTACCCCTGTCTACATTTCCGGAAAGCACAAATTATTTACCCAGAGGTAAGTATGGCTGAATTGGTTCTTTAAAATTAATGCTACTGGGGTGATATGATGCTGCCAATGGCTTCTGTTCCTTTTAGCGCTACCGGCTGACTTGGGGCTGTGACCATGGGGTTTGAATCCGGTGAAGAACAGTTTCAGAAATCAGGTAAAACAAAAGCACAAATTTGCGTTTGTAAATTTTGTGCGTTTGTAAATTAAGTCTTACTGGCAACCAAAATTACTAGTAAGTTGCTGTAAATTTTACAGTAAATTGTAATTATTAATTTACAGTATGCTTGTAAATGTAGTTTTTCTTGCAACCAAAGTTGCTACTAAGTTACTCTAAATTATACAGATTTTATTCACAGTGCATCACTAGCATACAGGAGTTTAAACCAAGAGAAATGGCACTAGTCTTTGCTTGCACTGGTAAATAAATCTCTGCTCAACTTGGAAGAAAGCTTTGCAAGTGCATTCAGTGCCCTCTAGAATTACTAACAGCAGACATATTGTTTAGAGTGATCGATAACAGCCTTATATTTTCATCCTGCTGTCTAAAATGGTACCAAACCACATGAACTCACATTGGACACCAGCATTGTGTAAGCTCCAAACCATGTCAGATGCAATTGCACCAATTTTGTATCAGCCCTTTAGAGCAAAAATCATCCTATAATCCAGTTTAACTAGCAGCTGAATGTGCTGATATGGTGCGGTGTAATTAATGCAGCCACGGAGAGAAGGCAGTAAAGAAAAATTCATTAAAAGGAGATGTTTGTGTATATTTTTATTGGCCACGGCAGCAGTAATCTTTAAATGAGGACCAAATGATGGTGTCTAAATTCAGATGCAATAAACCATAAAGTTTGACTGATTTTGCCGGTCCACAGATATCACAATTCATATCAATCTCACCAAAGGGAACGACTGACATATTTAATGTGATGTAAACAGAGCTGAATTGAGTATCCAGGCCTGTCCTGCCAGCAGGAAAATTAAAAGCAAGATAATTACAACTTTAACTCAGGAATGCAGATAGAGTTCTGAGATAAAGGGATAGAATTACATTTTTGGGTGAACTGCCATCATTAACTCACACTTTACATTTTTCAAAGTAGTTTTTGTTTTTCCTACTGGACTATCGAAGTTAATGATTACAGATTTTCAGCTTACTTCAGAATTTCTTTTGTGTTCAACAGAAACTTATAAATGTTTGAAACCAGTTGAGGCAGAGTAAATCATTTTTCTTTTTTGGGTGAACTATCCCTTTAAATATCTTATAACTCATGTTTTTGTTTTTTTTCCTGTCAATTCCAAGAAAAAAAGTTAGTGTTATATAGTGTTATATTTTTATACAAAAAACTAGACAGACTGAACTTTGAACAATTTTGAAAAAAAAAAATAAAAATCTGGATTGCAAGAATAATCCAAATTATATTGTCATATTAAATAATAACAAAAATAATTTAAATAATTTTATTTTTAAATTCATTTTGACTTTTTTTCCTCACAATTTAGATATAAAGTTGTCACTGAAAGTTTATACCCTAAAAAAGGTAACATACCAATTCACAATTCTGAGAAGAAGAAAAAAAAAACAACACACACTTGAAACTTGCGGTTGAAAAAGTCTGAAATAAAAGTCTGAAATTTAGGATTGTGAAAAAGATAATCAAGACTGCAAAATAAAAATCGGGTGTTGGAACTGTAACGACAAGAGCTGGACAAGGGAGGTGAGGATCCACGATTATGAGATTCGTCAGGCAGGCAATGGTCAAACACAGGAGCAAATGGGTAATCCAAAAGGCAAAGTCAAGTAACAGGTTAATGGTCAGTACAGGCGGCAAAGAATCAATGACAAGAAAATAAGGTCAGGATAAAAACAGAAAGGCAAGATTACGCTTAGTGGTGTTACAGACTAACAAGACTCAGTCATGTGTGTGAAAATGATGGGTATCTTTATAGTCCAGGTCATCACTGATTATGGGTTTCAGCAGTGTGTGTGTGTGTGTGAGAGTGTCCGAATTGTCAGCTATTGACCTTATTCTTCAATGCGGTAGTGCGCATGTTTTTAAGATTGTTTATATCTTCCACTTCAGCTGCCTATGAGATCTGCCTATACAGACAAAGCAGAATAATATAATAAGAAAATATCAGTTTGCAACATCGAGCAGCAAAACAAGCTGTTTTTAACCTCTAAAAATTAATTCAAGTGAATGACACCGGAAGTCTCGATACAAAAATATTCACATGGCTGCGCCAGCTCATTCGTGAAGCATAAGAGTTGCATTGCAAATCACACACTTGTGCGCTTTTCTACACCTTTTAGTAGTATAAATAGTGTAAGTAGTGCGTTCACACTGAAAAAATAATAAGTGCACTTTAAGAACCCGGATGATGCACTCATTCAACTGGTAAAATGAAGTGTGGAATGACACTTCACGCACTCAACGACTGCATCTTTGCTCATGTATCATAGGGGCGGAGCTAAAGGGCGCAAATGCTGGATTACTTTATTTATTTTGGACTGTGAAAGCAAAATTCCCTTACACGAGTTATTATAGCGCCTCCCGATGGTGAATACGATTATACTCATAGCAGGTATTATTTGGTACTTTGGTCATTAATTTCATTAATTTGGCAACCGTCAAATGTCATCTGGGAAATGGTATACTATGCTGTTGAGTGTATGTGTGCATAGTGCATAGTGTGCCATTTGGGACGCAGCTAAGGTGAATAGCGGGTGTTGATTGGTGCACAGCATCATAGTTCATATGGTGGCAGATGTGTTGCTCTGTAGTTCTGTATAGGCTAGACTGCTGGTGATCGTGACAGAAACAAGCTTTCACCATGACCATTCAGAAACAGTCAATGTATTTGGGTGAAATGCACTTGAATGAATGCCATTCATTTTGACCAATAACTTTTACAGTAAAAAAAAAGGTACAAAAAGCTTCACAAAAGCTTGTAATTTCAAGAGTATCCTTACAAAAAGTGCACCTTAATTACCCCTAAAGGTTGCATATAGTAAAAAAATGTGCATATTTACATGTAAAATGCTGATTTTGGTACATACTATTAATAGCTTCTGAAAGGGTAGCACACAGATACCGCACAGATGAGAATCATCATTCTTCTGATAAAACATGTTTTCCATAAAAAAGAAAACTACACAAATGTTTACAAACATCTGAGTTAAAAATCCATCTATTGCCTGCTTTCCAGCGCAATGATAACTGGACTCTAATCTGTTAGCTCCTCTCCGCTGCTGTTTTTCTCTCAGAAGAACATGCAACTGTCATTTTCTATTAAGCCGTAAAACCCAATGGAGCTGTAGCACTTTCTGATTATCAGTCTTGAGGAGACATAAATGCCAGGCAGTCTTTTCTCAATAGGCTCCATCTTTTAAAAACTTGCACAACTACTTAACTGGCCTCCATTACACCTATTTTTACCTGAATGACTCCCTGCTCCACTGAGGGGTGAAACGACAGACACATTCCCCAAGTCTTCATCTCTCCTAATATGAAGTAAATGACCTAGTTTAAAAAGCATTTAGTTAGAAATGATGATGCTAATTATCTCAATTACCTCTTGCTAGACACTAATGGAATTTCCAAAGCCACCTTTGAAACTTTCAGAACTAGCTTTTATGACTTTTTCTACCACTTCTGAGAGTTATAATCAATCTTCACCCTTCCTTCAGAATTGGGTATGCTTTTTAATAAAGTGCTATAATTCATTCCACACTTCTCTCCCAATGAACGCTCCAGCCTAAAATGAATGGCCTTGCGGTTGTGGAGTTGATCTATTTGTCTGTGTTGAGCTTCAGTTTTTTGCAAGTTGTCGTTCATATTGATTGGCAGTGAGTTTGCGGTGCTAAATTCACAGTTCTGGTTCGCAGTGGCTTTCGAGTTCAGTAAATGCGTCTCCATGACACGGGCCTTCTGAAGTGTGCGTCAAGTGCTGTTTGTTTCTCAGTGCATATTTACTTCCTTCACAGTCAATTTCCACAGTTCACTGACTGACCTGAAAATACTCGCAGAAACACTTGGGTTTGCTCACTGAGAGTGTAATGGTGCTTCAGGATGTATCCAAACAGTCCACACTCCCTCATAGGACCACTCTTGAGGAACTGGATATAATACAGACGCTGGGGAATACAATTCTTACTGGTGAACACCAAATCTAACTGTCAAAATGAATGTAAGAGTTGTCATCTAGAATCTGGATCAGATGTTGTCAAGTTTAGCGTTGCTAAATTGCAGTAACTGCTTCTGAATGTATTCAAATCAATGTTCTAAATGTATTGGCTTTACAATATCAGATGTTATTTCAGGTCTCCAAATGATGCAATAAGACTCCTTTTAGGTTGTACTCACACTATGTACAGTTGCCTTGAACCGGGCCGAAGCAAGCTTGTCCCCCCTCCCATCTCCTATCTCCCCTGACGGCCCGCACTCACATTGCATTCGAGTCTGAGCATGCTTACGTCCTCGATGATGCACTGTTCAAATTAAGAAGCACTCTCGCTCAGCACAGTGGAGATTTCTTTAGTTATATCATTTTAGTCGTTTTGGATGAAGTGACAGGTAGTCAGATATTTCGCCGAACAGATTAGCCACCTTTGATGCTCAAAAACTATCATGAAGACCTCCTGCTGCAAGAATTAGGGGGTTTGCTGAAGGTGCAGCTGTCGTGCAGTAAGGGGTTTGCGTCTTTAATAATCTACGACAGTTTGCATTCATTGAACAGTAAGAATGATTAATAAATCCATATGAAACAGTCCCTTAAATGTCAGGTCTCCTCTTCAGTTTCGGACTCAGTTGTACTTTGCACTCACACTATAAGCGTACCGTGCCAAAGCCCAAGTGAACCTCGCTCTGGCACACCTCTTTCAATCGGGCCAGGGCCAGCCAACTGAACCGCGCCTGAGCCTGATTCAGAGCACTCACACTTCTCAAACGATCCCGGAAACGGGCCTGGGCACGGTTCCGATAGCATAGTGTGAGGTTGCTTTGTTTATTTGGAGGTCCTTGTGTAGTATTATGGTAGACACACTGAGAAAAAATAGCCCGATGTAATCAATATTTGATGTGACCATTGTTTTGATCAATGTATATGCAGTGATACAACCTGTAGAATACAGATATGCTGACAGCATTTAAAATGCAAAACTACATAAATATTTCCATTTGTAAGAAGATAAAAAGATATAAAAAAAGGTTAATTATTATTTTATTTGATCTGAAATTAGTGAAATGCCTTTAATCATAATAATCATGAATATTTGACACATTTTTTATTCATGGTGTATTTAAAATTTCATAAATTGCTATGTTCATAAAATATTTACAGGAAGAAAGACATGCAACATTAAACTAATATTGTTGAGTACATGTATTTTATAACAACAGAAATACCAGATATGTTTTAATATTGTTGTTGTTTTAATTGTGGCTAATTAATATATGTATGTAATGTACGTGGCTAATTAATATAATGTATAAATTTATACATTCTCATTTATACTGTACATTTGTACATTAGCCCAGAGAGAGTTCTGTTTATTGGCAGACCTTGCTTTTTTGCTCTTAAAATCCTACATTTCCAGTCACATTAATTTATAAGATTTTGAATGAATAACTGCAGCCATTAATTCAGTCAAATTTACAATGCTTATGGCTTTCAATGAGATCTCCTTTTTTATAGTGAGAAAGGCCGAGAGCCATTAAACTATATATTATTTCATTCATTTTCCTTCGTCCTGGTCTCTATATAGGTCACCACAGCAGAATGAGCCGCCAACTATTCTGGCAAATGTTTTACCCAGCAGGTTCCCTTCCAGGCGTAAGCAAGTACTGGGAGACACCCATACACACTCATTCATACACACTCATATACAACGGACAATTTAGTTTACTCAATTCACCTATATCGCATGACTTTAGACTGTGGAGGAAATTGGAGCACCCGGAGGAAACCCACACCAACACTGGGAGAACATGCAAACTCCACACAGAAATGACTCCTGGTCCAGATTGGAATCAAACCAGTGACCTTGTTGCAGTAAGGCAATAGTGCTGTCCACTGAGCTGCCATGCCATCAATTATATTATTTAATCCCCACAAAATAAAATTTTATCAAATTTTATCACTTGTTCATGCAAACACACCAAACTGACTTTGTGCTAGAACCATGTCTTTATATACATGAATACATTTGATGAGATCATATTGAGTTGAGAGAAATGTGTCTTTTTAACTGCTGCACAGCACTGACGGCCTCCGTAAACCTGCGTCCGAAACGTTCATTCCATACTTCATACCTCAGGCCTGCTGCTGCACTCAGGCTGCTCAAAGTGTAATTACGTTACTGTATCAAGCGATGTAATAGCACAGACGTTCCTCTCTCTCGAGGTGGTAGGTGTCTGCCAAATTCTCTAATAAATGAATCGCAGGTTTGATGCTTTTGGACTCAGGTACATGCGGGGTTATACGTTTGCTCTCTGAGCTCCAAAATGAGATTGATCTTCATGGCTGCAAGGGATAAAAATATATATTTTAGCGAGATCTTTAGATCTCTAAAGAGTCATTACACACTACAACATGATTTATTAAATGTTAGCATACAGTACAGTATTTAGTTACTGCACATATCAGAAGCGAATATTAGCATTCAGTGCATTCCAAAATCTGAAGATTAATACCAGACAACATGCTAAAACAAGGTTAAACACTAGTGGTGCTTTTATAAGATGTTTGGGTTTCAGTTTAGTTGGCAAACGTTTGCAGTATGTTCTCAACAGGTTAACTAAACTCTGTTTTCTGTTAGTGTGTGACTATCAAAGTCCATACAAAAGAGCCAAATATTGTAAGGATTAGAATAACTGAGAAACACTACAGGGAGAAACTATACTTCATCTTTAAATAGCAAATATAAAACAACCCCCGTGTATTTGTAAAATAAACAGAAAACATGCAAAAGTGATTTGTGATTTAGTTCTAAGTTACATTCATTTATAAGAACATGCTGTTGACTAAAAAAGACAGGATAAGACAGAGAGCTGTTATATTTTTGGCCTTCTCCACTGCACTGCTTTCCACACCCACGTTTTAATGCATTTTATAAGCTGTGGAGAGAACTGAAAAGGTTTTGTGACACTTTAAGACAGGTGAAATTGCCTGCCCCGAAATGTCTGCAGTGCACAAACCCAACCGATCATCACATGGCCATTCCATTTGTATGCACAAATGCTACAATACGAATTTAAGTGTTTTACATTGCATTGCTGAGAATCAATCCTAAAAACTATGGTAGCAACATTTTACTTTAAAAAACTATATTTAATTAATTGATGTCAATATGCTATATAAATATACTGACTGAATTACTAAAAACTGTATTGTACCATTAGAAAATATTAAAATACTTAAGACAAGTGGATTCTAAGCAAAACAATTGTAGAAATAAATTCTCAGACGCCCCTGCTTTGGCTCTCTAGGCTCAGTATTTCCATTTAGAATGATTGCTTTGACTAAAAGTTTGGTATGTCGTTTGTAATTCTGTGCCAGACGTAAATTATATGGCTGTAAATTATTTGTAACGTTCCAAAAAAAAAAAAAAAAGGGAAAAATAAAAAATAAAAGTATTTTTGCTGAAAGGAAATGTAGACATGCAATCTTTTTAATCAAAGACCCCTGCTCTACTGTATAAAGTACATACACTTTCTGTTAACAAAAAAGAAAGGTTTTTGGGTCTTTTACTATTAAAATTTCACTATTTTTTTTTAGAGTTTATGCTTTAGAATATTGAAATATAGGATCATATGGATCACTTCCATTGTTTAGTATGTCATAAAAAAGGATAATTTGTTCAAAAACATTTTTCTTTGACTGAACTCTGCCTGTAAGGTCAAAAAACAGTCTGTGGCTTAACAGCCTGCATTAACCTTACATTGTCACAGAGGACAGATCCTAAGAGATAACAAAAGAAAGATAAAGAGCGAGCGATGACTTGCTCAGAGCCATTTCAGTGTGGCACTCAGATGAGCGCTCCATCTCAGGATCAAAGCAGACAGGGAGCTCATCGTAAGCAAGATCTAAACACACGCTGAAGAGTCAAGTGCGTCCCTCTCCCCGCAGTCCAGACACTCTTGAACAGACAGCAGAAAAGGCCACAGGGCTGAGAAGAACGAAAAAAGAAACAATAGGCTTTCTGAATCCACACACACACACACACGCATACATTCCTGCTAGATGAGACTTTCCAGCACAGGATCACTTCACCCGGTAAATCTCATTAAACATGCAGCGACTCTGTGTTTCTGCTGATGTGGTGTGCTAGAGATGTAATCTGCATATCTGCATGTCTAATGCCAAATTATTAAACATAGTGTTAAGCATTTTTATAAGACGAGGCAAAATATACAGTGTCCTCCACTTATACTGGCACCCTCTGTAAAAGTAAGCAAAAAAGGGTAACACTTTGCTCGAATGGGGAGTTCATAAGATAACACCTTTATAATCATGACCTGACACATCATTAATATGAATGAGATTTTACGCATGCTTATGACAACTGTCATAACGTGTCATTTGAAATGCAAATATGACATTGTTTGAGATGTCTTTGTTATGACAACTTGACATATGCATTATGACCTGTCTTTGTCATGATAACGTGACATTAGAAAGGAAGCATAACTTGTAAAAAATCTATCATAAACATAATTGTCATGAAGTTGTTTTAACTAGGGCCGCACAATGTATAGTTTCAGCATTGATATCGCAGTACTGTACACATCCGCAACAATCCAATTGCAGCATGTACAATGTCCAATCAGATTATAGTTGATCAGGTACAATAGTTTGTCATTTCAAAGTTTATCCATAATAACTTGTGACTATTAAGCATTTCAAGTGAGTTTAAAAGCACAAGAATTTGTTAGATTTGTAGCTTTAACAAAGATAATTTATGCTAGACTATTTATTCAATGAAGACTTTACAGTAATATTTTACATTTGACCATTCAAGTTCAGTGTCTTTATGACTGTATGACTCAAAAAAAAACATAAAAGCAATATTTTTTTCATTTGTATATTTGCTTTATTGAATTTATCTATGCTTGTAGTTTGTTTATTATATTGAATGTGGATATACTGCCTTTAAGAACCATCTAATTAACCAAACATTTATATTAAATTATTTTACAAATAGAGAAATTCAAGTCAACTATTGACATTGTATTTTTTTCAAGAAATATATTTAAGTGAAATGTTTTTTTCCAGTATTGTTCAGCCCTAGTTATAACTAGTTCATGCAAAACTCAAAATACAAATAAAGAGTACAACTTGACATCACAATCAAACAATTAATTACAAGCATTTAATCTCAAAGGGCTGTGAAAAGTAAGATGGACTTTGATGATAGAAACAGTAGCACCCTACAGTGAAACTTAACATGGTCTACTTCCTCTTAAAACAGAAAGCCAAGGGCGGACTAAATTCATATTCATAGCCCAAATTGAATATCAAAATAAAATCATGATAAGTTGAAATTCAAAGTCCAACAAAAAACGTGTGGCACGATTATTGTCAAGCCTATTAGCAAAATATAATAATGTATATATTTTTTAACTGTGTTGTGGCTGAAAGGGCATCCACTGCATAAAACGTATGCCAGATTAGTCGGCGATTCATTCCACTGTGGCGACCCCTAATAAATAATGGACTGAGACGAAGGAAAATGATTGAATGAAGTGCACTTCGCTGACTAGGAAGAGGAATTGTTTAGCCTTATTTTACAGTGGTATAAACATAAAAAACACAAAGGACAAAGTCATTCATCACAATGGGCAAAACCAAAAAAGCAGAGCTGTGATTTGTGGTAAAAGGTTGTTGAGCTTTACAGACTGGGAAGTGACTACAGTATGAGAAAATAGCAAACACACTGAAACTGCCAATTTCCACCATCAGGGCAATAATTAAGAAATTACAGTCTACTGGAAGTGTTGTGAATCAGCAGTGAATCTTGAGTGTCTGTGCTGTCCAAACACACCATCAGGAGGACAGTTTGAGTGGTCAATTTTTTTTTTTTTTTTTTTTTTGCCAAGAATCACGTGGAGAGTTGCAGAAGTCGGTTGGGTCTTGAGGTCAGTACCTATCTATGTTGCAACCCAGGCTCATTCTGAAAAGGTGCCGCTACTGTATATTCCGAGAGAGCACCAAATTCATTCCAGGAGATACGTTTTTTGCAGTTGTTGTTTTCACAAATCCACCAAAGACCTCTGTGTACACTTTTTTGAGATCTCAATTTTCCCTCGCGAGTGCCATTCACACCTGTTATTCTAGTATAAATCCACCAGAGACCGCTGTCGACTGACTTACTGACTGACTAAATGATCGACTGAACCGCCGTCCTTCCCTAAATCCAACCAATAGTATTTTCAAAAAGCACAGACTGACCCAATCACCCAATTCCCTTAACCAAACTTTCAGTTATCAAAAGCAACCCAGAAAAAAAAGCAATCCAGAAAGTTCAGAAAAAGAAATGTCCTCACCACGATTTTTATCACATTTTCAGATTTTACCACATTCTTACGCAGTAATTTACTTCTCTATTTTATTTTTTGGCTTCTGTTTTTGTCTTACCTGCTTTCTGGAACCGTTCTTCACCGGACTCAAACCCTGTCGTCATGGTCAACTACTCTCTACGTCTCAAGTGTGCCGACGTACACGGCAAGCTACTGGACAAACTGGTAACAGTGGAACAGCCATCCATATGGAGGTAAGTGGTCAGCTAGTAACCGCAAAAAGGGACGGCATCATACCGCCCCGTAGCATTCGTTTTAAAGACGGAATGCAGTACATACTTCTGGCTACATGCAGTAATTTGCAATCTCCAGAAATGTAGATAGGGCTACGTTTTCAGAATGAGCCTATGTTGTCTACATTACCACAGTTTGAAAGGGTTTCAGGAAAAAAATAAACAATCTCAAGCCTCTTACATTTTTGTTAATATTTTACAGATTACATATATGAGTTAAACTATGAAATCTTTTTTTCACAGCCTTCTTTCCTCATATTTAGAATGGGTGTCAAAATTAGGAGGGCACTACATTCAAGTGGTTATAAAAACAAAAATAAAATGGAGGGCGGCAAAGACTCAAGTCCTTGATCTTTTCCAGCTTTTAAAACACAAGGACACAAATGGTTTCCGTTATCCTCTTTAAATGCACAGCTGCATTCATTTGACCCAATAAAGCAAGCTGTTGATCTTTCCTTTCCATTTCACAGAACAAAAACAGTCTTTCTACACTACCGTATGACGCTCTCATGGGACGCAGCATCTTATCATAGAAGAGACAAAACCAAGTGGGCCAGAAAAAGCACTTCTGTGTAGTCCTAGTTTCTCAAGGTTATGTGTAAAGATAGCTCCAGTTTGCCAGTGCAGTGTTGTTGGATGTGGGTTAGTCTTGGGCTAAGTAAGCCCTGTCATTAGAGACATGCTCAAAGTAGCCGAACAGATGGGAGCATTGTTAATTTAAACCCTGGGGAGTCTAGAGTACAGGCTTCCCTTTTTGTGTCTGCCTAGACTCCAATCAGACCCCTCCGACACATTGTGTGTGTGTTTTTACTGGTCTGTATGCCTGTATTACTGCACTGAATTTAATGAGGATTGGATACAGCCATGCTTAAGTAAAAAAAAAAAAAGTGGCACTCTGAACTTTTTTGTTTAAGATGATGACATCAAAAGGTAGAGCTCAGAAATCATCAAATGCCTCTAAAGTAAATAATATGGATGGTACAGATGTCTGCAAAAGTAAATTACAGAAAATATACCTCCATTAGAGCTCCAGCTGATCAGCCAAGCATTTGAAATGTATTTCTATTTTTACTACAGAATAATAAGCTTCACTTAATACCCTGTATGTAGAGGAGAAATGAAACTCATTTCATTGTCTACTGTGAAAAGTAAGGGTTCTTCACAGGCACTGATGATTTGATGAGCCTTTAACATCCACCGGATACTCTTAAAATGAAAATGTGTTTTCACAGAGCATTCAAGCTAAATCAATTTAATCCAGAAAAACCAAGTCAAAGAAAGTTGGATGATTCATTTTGAACAAGAAATCTAATTTATATGCAACACTCAATTTGATGAATTCTTTGAATCATGCCAAGAACATTGAGTATGTTCACATGGACACCAATAATCTGATTTGAATACGATTAAAGCAATACTCTAATTAGGAGTCGACCATAAAAACAGCAATTTTTGATTACCTTAATATGACTAAAGTCATAATCGAACTAAACAGAAATCGAATTAAGACAAGTGGAGTATGCCGATTTTAGTCGCAATATTGATGTGCAGTTCAGACATGTAAACACCACAATCAAACTATTATCGGCATATAGGACTTTTTGCCATGTTTTGCAACAGGATATTTCATACACACACAGCTTTTTGACACTATTCACTGCACCTACAGAGTCAGTAAAGCTCCCCATGACAAACGAGACATCGGACGAGAGTATGAACTGCTAGAAGAGTGTTGTTTTAATAGACTTTGATACCGCTTCCTGAATGAAGTGAATGATGGATGCAGTTAAAGGCTAAAATTTAAAAAATGAATATATTAAAGTTATGAAATATAATAAAAAAACAAAGTTTGTAAAATAACAGAATTACCGGCAGTTTATTACCAGGTTTTTGCACCATAATATAAAACACCAACTCAGACATTCATTCATTTTCCTTATCGGCTTAGTCACTTTATTAATCCAGGGTCGCCACAGCAGAATGAACCGCCCATTTATCCAGCATTTGTTTTACGCAGCGGATGCCCTTCCAGCCACAACCCATCTCTGGGGAAACATCCATACATTATCATTCACACACATACAGTACGGACAATTTAGCTTACCAAATTCACCTGTACTGCATATCTTTGGACTGTAGGGGAAACCAGAGAACCCGGAGGAAACCCACACGAACAAAAAGAGAACATGCAAACTCCACACAGAAACGCCAACTGACCCAGCCGAGGCTCAAACCAGCGACCTTCTTGCTGTGAGGCGACAGCATTACCTACTGCGCCACCGTGTCACCCCCAAACCCAGACAATATATCACTATTTATTACGTAAATAAAAGTGACATTTTTAAATTTTCCAACATCAAAGCTTCTGAAGGAAAATCAAGGTCCATAATCCAATTCAAAAGCCTCTAAGTGAAAAAACATGAATCACAAAATATGAAAAGCTGTCAATTTACAGATATTTAATACAGTGCAATATCGGTCAAATATTGACAAACCCAACTGTTGGGTTAAAAAGTGTCATTTAAATTTAATCGAAAAAACTTTATACAAAATTGCTTGGTTGTCGTGACCTAATGTTGGATCAATGTTACGTTATATGGCATGTTGTTACTGTTGCTGGTGTGTCGTTGGGCCAGTCGCACCGTTTCACTCCCTATTTTCCACCAGACCAAAGATTCTTGTTGTTTGCTTTGAAAGATTGTCCTTTATTGTTATGTTTTCTGAGTTTAATCATTAAGCAATATTTTAATATTGAGATTTCTCTTTATTTGTTATAAAGCTGAGAATTGCTGAAACACCTTTGATAATCGTATTCTTTGTTTAAAAGCAGAAGGAACTAAACATTTTTATTTGGAGACTTTATGTTCTCAGTTTTTGTTCAAAATATTTAGCTCATATTTTCTAGCTGACTCGACAGTCAAATATGCACAAACCCAGCATTTTTAGAGCGTATTTTTTGAGTGTTTATCACATCAACAAGTTTGATGGCACACTATGTTAGCTTTCATGTTTCCTCTGTTGTGATTATTTACACTTACTACTGTTGTTGTTATTATTGAAGACCTTCATACCGCTGTTTACAGCTTCGAAACAGCTGTGAAATTAGATGGTGGCCATTGAAAGGTCAGTGTGGCGTATTCGCTAATATGCATAACGATAATGAAGTATCTTGCTTTCACGAAGCAACATATCTTTAATAGCCGTGAGGGTATAAATGTGTTATGACATATGTCTAATGGGCTGCAGGCACACACATTAAACACATTCATTCTGTGTGCTGATAGTCACATGATGGATCTCCATCAGCAGGGCTGCAGGCAATCGATCAGGGAGACTGACACGAAGGTCGCTCCCTTCATCCGACGGCATAAAAATCGGATTACACGGGCTCTTAATGAGTTAATACAGTGCCAAGATTCCTCCCTCACACACAGAAATGAAGATCTGCAACAAGGAGATGCGTTTCTGACATCCGTTTTTTAAATGCCATGAGCAATTATGACAATGACAAGGAAAAAAGCAGGCTTTCTTGAGAATTTTTTCCTTTTTATGGTTGCTTCTTCTGACATCATGTCCAGTTTTTGGTAACATTTAGATGTATTTGGTTCAAATTGGATTCATGTTACAGTCATTTGGATGTGAATTAAAAGCCATCTATTCAGGAGTCTCGTTCCACTTGTTTAGTGTGTACCAGGATGACAGGCAGTCACACTTAGTCAAATCAACTGCACAAAATGAGCAATCACACCATTTTAATTAAAACAAACATACCAAGCGTGAACACAGTAAAAAAATCTGTAATAATTGTTCAACTAACATTCAGTTCAAGTCTGAATGAATATAATGTATCATTCGTAACATATATAACATATAACATATATAACGTATCATTCGTAACATATATTATAGTAAAATTAAATATATAACTTCAATCATTTAATTTTATATATTAGTTCATTCATTCATTTTCCTTCAGCTTTGTCCCTTATCTATCAAGGGTCACCACAGTGGATTGAACCGCCAACTTATCCAGCATATGTTTTACGTAGCGGATGCCCTTCCCAGCCGCATCCCAGTATTGGAAAACACCCATACACATGTCTTTGGACTGTGGGGGAAACTGGAGCACCTGGTGGAAACCCATGTGAACACAGGGAGCACATGCAGACTCCGCACAGAAATGCCAACTAGCCCAGTCAGGACTCAAAAGCAGTGACCTTCTCGCTGTCTGGTAACAATGTTTACCGTACAGCCAATATATTACATATAAATTTAATTAAAAACTAAAATTCATCTATTTGTCATTGAGGTGAGGAGTATACAAAATAATTCAAATATTTCAAATATATCTGATTAATTTTTCAGTAAACAGTACTTAATACCAGTTAATTTGCTGGAATTTTCCAAAGACTTATTAAAGAGGACAATAAAAGCAGTCATTTGTGTTAATATTATTATTTTAATTAATCGAATAGAATATATTACTTAGAAATCTGACAATCATTTGCTCTTTAAGATTAATTATTATTCTTGTTATTATTATTAAATTATTAGGTCACACTTTATTTTGATGGTCCGTTTGTTGAATTTAAGTGACATTGCAACTAATTGTCATTAGATTATAAGTAGATTGTTAGGCTGAGGTTAGGGTTGGGGTTAGGGTCAATGTAAGTTGACATGTACTTGCAAAGTTTCTTATAGTCAGTTAAATGCATGTTGAAGGACTGGTAAATGTGAATATCAACAGATATTAAGCAGACAGTCTACTAATACTCCAATGGACCATCAAAATAAAGTGTTACCATTTATTATTGTTCTGACATTATTAAGGGGTGTTATGATCATCATTAATGGCAACATTTTGTCCTTTATATTTTTGTGGAATAAAACATACAATTTGGAAACATAGTTCAAACATTATATATGTATTACCATCACCATTTTGATCAATTTAATGTGCTGATTAAATTTTTTAATTGGTACCTGGTTGGTATCTGACAGTTTACACAAAAATAAGAAGCAGCACAACTGTTTAGCAGTGACGATAATAATAGGAAATGTTGCTTATGCATCAAATCCTCAGATTAGAATAATTCCTAAAGGATCGTGTGACACTGAAGTAATGATGCTGACAGTTCTGATTTAAATCCCAGGATTAAATTACATTTTAAAATATAAAACATAATAATAACATCAATAAAATAATAATATAATGAAAATTGTTGTCATTAATCTAAATAAAGTTTGACAATATTACTATTTTTACAAATATAAGCAGAGCTGGTAAGACACTTCTTCAATTCCACCTGCCTAACTACAAAAACAGCTTTTAGAAATGTAAAAATGCTAATTGGCTGACAACTAATTCTAATGGAACTAATTTATTTCAGGCAGCCTGACATTTAAGCTCAATTAGACTGTACCATTGAAATAGAATAAGGCACATAAGAAACTCATAACCATGGCATGAGCTATTTCAAGGAGAATAAAAAAGCTGTTCTAAAATACCTATGGGTCTACTTTCCTGTTCTCTTTCCGGATGAAAAGTGAAATCCAGGCGGTCTTCAGCAGATATCTAGTGCAGCTCAATTTAACCAAGGATCAAATCCTCAGGGAATAAGTATGGCATCTTTATCAAACGCATCACACTCTCGGTGATCTGCAAGAGATGCACCATAAATGCCTGGAGTCTGAACTACACAGCGGCAATAAAAGCATGAGGAAAAACATTGTTTTGTCAATTTTGTAAGATTACTAAACCTTTTTATTTGGACAATGTACATTCTCTGGTTTTGTCCAGAATAGTAAAGTATATTCTGTAACCTTAAGTGTTTCTTCTTTTGTAGGTTTATTATATTCATTTACTTATTTTCCTAGATCTATTCTGTTTGTATTGGGTTTTTTTTTGTCTCTCTGAGGTATTGTAATTTCTTCATTTCTTATAGACTTTAATTCTTTATTAATACATTAACTTTCATTTATTACATTTATTACAGGGGTCTTTGCTTATTTAATTATTTTATTGCATCATTTAGCAGACCGTTTCGTTCAAAGAGACAAAGAGAAATGTTAATTATACAAAGGAACTGTTTGTGCCTAGAGAATTAAGGGCTAGTTAGGAAGGAGGAGTTTTGTTTTTTTTTTAAATAGAAAGAACAGTGTTTCTGTAGGTGGTTTGTCAAGTCCACTCACCTGTGTGAAGCACACTTCATAAGTACACAATGTTTTTGTTTTTTTGTTTTTTGGTCCGGTGCAAATGTGCAAAACTAGTACAAGTGTCAGTTAAAATGACAGAGATGAAAGAGTTTGTTGTCCACAGGTGGTTTGTCAATCACACTCACCAGAGTGAAGCACACTTCATACAAGCACAATGTTAATGTTGTTGTTTTTTGTTTGTTTGTTTTTTGAGTTTGGTACAAAAAAAAAGTGTTGGTTAAAAGAACAAAAAGATTAATTAGTGTGTTTTTACGGGTGGTTTGTCAAGCCCACTCACCTGAGTAAAGCACACTTCATAAACGCACAATGTTGTTTTTTTCTTAGGGGGGTGGATGTGGGGTCTGATGCAAATGTGCGAAACTGGTTAAAACTCGGTTAAAATGACAAAAAGATGAAAGAGTATGGAGTTTTTTCCCAGGCGGTTTGTTAAGCCCACTCACCTGAGTGAAGCACACTTCATAAATGCACTATGTTTTTTTTTTACTTTTGGTTTGACACAAATGTGTGAAACTGGCGCAACTGTCAGTTAAAATGACAAAGAGATGAAAGAGTATATTTTCTACAGGTGGTTTGTCAAGCCCACTCACCTGTGTGAGGCACACTCAGAATTAATCATGTTTTAAAGTAGTCGAGTGGTGCTGTGGGGGAGAGAAGAGGGGGTCTGAGTTTTGTTCACAGGGGTTCAAATAATCGTGGCAAAGCTGGGTTTTCAGGTGTCATCTGAATAATACTCCTAAAATATTAGTTTTAGGAATATCTAACTGAACAAACTCGACACGGTTGGTTTAATGTTCATTATTTTGAAGGATTTAAGGTTATCAATAGTTATATTAATAGCTTGTTTTCAGCAATACCTAAAATCATGGTTTCAGGGTCTATATGTCCATAAAATCATTTTATAATAGACCAGTATCATCACAAGAGGGGAAAAAAAGACAGTGACCTATTTTCAGCAGGCTGCTCTATTTTCTTGCACACCTGGGAAGAGAATACAATCCGGCATAAAGTTTGTCTGTTTTTTTCCCCTCTCTCTCTCGCTCTTTTTTTTTTTATCTGTCAGTCGCTCTCTGTTATGTCCTCTTTCAGTTCACACACACATGACCCATGTTTATCTCCCCAGGTTTTAAGCAGTAGAGCTTCAGCGCTGAACTAAAAGCTAGATGCAGTTGTACAGATGTGGCCTACGAACGCACACAAAAGAAGCGGGCAGGCTTAATTGAGCTGGGTAATTGGCCATTATTTACCGCTGAGATGGCTTTGACACATCTGTAGAGCTCATTAGTGTGAGGAACTCTCTCAAACGAGGCAGAGAAACGTGACAGGCTGCTTTGTTTGGGCTGTTATATAACTGCAGGGTGCTCTCGTGCTCATTATTGACCTGGATGAAACATGTTTCAATCTTTGTAGCTTTGTAGTTAATGGCAATTGGGTTGGTGGATCAGCAATCATACTTGAGTATGTTAAATCCATGATTCTAAGGTTTGATGGTAAAAGCACACTACACAGACTGGCTAGGAGTGCATCTTTTAAATGATTTAATTGGACAGGGTTCAACAACAACAAAAACAACAACAAAAACAAGTGTTTCTGGCCAGTAGTTCTGATTTGAAACATTTTCACTGGCCTACACAAAAAAAAAAGTTTAGTGAAAAAAGCTGCCAAGGCTCACTGGGGGAAATGTTTGTGGGTCAAAGAGGAAAAAGAATAGAAGTGATAGACAGCATATGTTTTAATGTTAACAGTAAATTGTAACGTTTTCTGTTTATTTTTCATAGTGGGAAATATTAACTTTAATTTTTATTTTACTATGATTTACAAAAGAGACCAAAAATTAATTTCAGTGTAACTGTTTGTATAATCAAAACATATTCATAATATAAACATATCTTCGAACAAGAATCATTAAATGACATTTTAAGGACTTTATTTAAGGATCATACTGCAGCCCAAAATACTTTATTATATTATATTATATATTATATTATATTATATTATATTATCGGTGTCATGGTGGTGCAGTGAGTAGGTAAATAGGTGAATTGGGCAAGCCAAATTATCCGTAGTGTATGTGTGTATGGATGTTTCCCAGTGATGAGTTGCAGCTGGATTCATATCATATCATATCATATCATATCATATCATATCATATCATATCATATCATATCATATCA
>CAIGQQ010037872.1:875416-898128 GCA_903798035.1 Danio albolineatus
CATATCATATCATATCATATCATATCATATCATATCATATCATATCACCGCTTTGTAAAGTTAGCAGAAAAACAAGACTCAGCAATGTGCATGTGAATGTGAGGTGTATATATAGTCCTTGTAATCTGTGAAGATGACCTGCAGCTGTTTGTGTGTGTGTGTGTGTGTGTGTGTGTGTGTGTGTGTGTGTGTCAGTGTCCAGATTACTGTCAGCTGTGGCAGAAACTGATGAGTGCAAAGACTACCTGAAGTTGTAGTTGCAGGAATACAAGAAGTGATCGCCAGCGGCGTTACCTCCGCACAACTATATCTGTTACACTGAAGGACAATTGTACATTACTTCTTTAATATTTTGACCTTTTATACCAAATACCAAACAGTAAACAAAAGAGTAAACACTTGATTAAGAATACTTTCTATGTATATAAACACACTTTTGCCAATTTTATGCAAATATCAAAATTTGACTTCTTGCTTGTGACTACGAATAAAAACTTACTGCATATAGACAAATATATTCTACATTCTATGTTACATTTATGTTGTGTGCTATATATTATATACTACATTTCGATATATATGTATTAATAATATCTAACTATGGGAGACCACATGGGAAAGCTAGGTTGCTGCAGGAAGTGGTGTTAGTGAGACCAACAGTGATCGCTCATCCTGCGGTCTGTGTGGGTCCTAACGCCCCAGTATATTGATGGGGCATTACTCTATACTGCTCAGAGAGCGCCGCCTTTCGGATAAGACGTTAAATCAAGGTCTTGACTCACTGTGGTTATTAAAAACCCAGGATGTCATTTGAAAAAGAGTAGGGGTTTAACCCCAACATCCTGGCCAAATCTACCCACCTGGCTCTGTTCATCATGGCCTCCTAACCATCCCCATATCATAATTGGCTCCTCTCCACCCATCATCATCCAGACAGATGCTGCACACTGGTGGTGGATGAGGAGATTCTCCCCAAAAATGTGTAAAGTGCTTTGAGTGTCTAAAAAAGCACTGCATATATATAAGGGATTATCATTATTTATTATTTTAACTAAATTTTACCAACTAAATTAACAAAAAACAGTTGGAGAACAATGCTATGTAGTGCATAAGGTTATTAACTTCCAAATCGAATGCTTCCAAAACTATTACAAGTAATCCTTACAATTTCAACAAACTTCATATATATGACAGAACTAGACAAGCCTGACAAACTATAAAAATCAGAACATTTACAGAAATCACCATTTAATCATAAAGTCCCAAAAATGCAAGTTTGCCAGACATAAAAATGCATGCAGGTGATCAACAATTGTAAAACATTGTGACAATGTGGATAGCTGACACAACAACAGACGCTTTGAGCAGATTAAAACCACCATCCACAGTAAAAGCTAAATTCATCCAGAACCGATGAGTTTTACATTGAAATTCAGCTCGTAGCCTCAGATGGGAGTAAATGTCTTTTCCCCAGCTGCACCTGACAGCAACTCTCACTTCTGTTTACGTGCTTCAGCTCCCATTACAGCCCTGCGCCGATTGCCATCAAAATAGATCTTCAATTTTGCAAGTGGGATTCAGACCTCCATCAAAACAATTGCCTGTCATGCGGAACAACAGTTGGCAATGTTGCATTTGATGAGGCAATCAGTCCGCTGATCCTGCTGCATATTAGCAGATCCTAATGAATCTTTTCCTCAGAAACAATTGTTCTGCACACTGACCGTAGTACATTTTTACTATTTATTCTCTACGTAGGATGCATAAATAATGTAGTTTTTGATCAAAAAGGACATGCTTACTGTAGGTAAGCCAAAACTGGAAAGCTTTCTGTGTATTGATGATTCACTTACAAAAATAGTGTTTTGAAATAAGCCTGAAAATGTAACCTTTTTACACAAAAAGGCAATTTTGAAAATTATGATTATTATGAAAATTGTTTCATTATGAAAAATGTGATCCTGGTTAAATTATATTAATATATATTAATAATAAATTAATATTATAATAATATAATAAACTTGCATTAAATTTTGCATTGCACCAACATACAAACCTAGTTAAAAAAGGTAATTACTAGCAAGCAAATTATTAAAAGGAAAATTCTGTCATTATTTACACACACATTTCACACATTTGTTACAAACCTGTCTGAATTTTGATGTTTTGAAGAAAGCTGAAAGCCTGTAACTATTGGCATCCATAGTATTAGCTTTTAAAGTTTGAGTGAGCTATCCCTTTAATAAAATGAAACTTAAATCTTAACCTACACTGTAAAAAAAATCCATAAATGAACAGTTTTCAGTATTCATTTTTTAATTTATGCTTTAAATTGCATTATGGGATCTTGTTTTTTTCCACCAATAACATTGAGATGTAAAGTTTGTAAAAAAATAAAATAAAATCATCGCTATTGACATTTTTATTAAAGTTTTATATTGTCTAGATATATGGTACAAAAGCCTGAAAATAAACGAACTCTACTTTTTCTCTTATTTTACAGACATCATTCAATATATATTATTTCCTATACTAGAACAGGCTTTAAACTACTAAAATATCAATAAAAGCCACCTTCTTAAACTGCAGAGATGAATTTTTAACACTGAAATCGACAGAGCGAAGTTCGCATAATGCAATTCATATGAATAAATAAACCTGTGAATCAAAAAAAAAAACAGAAAATGTATATTATTTTTTATATTGTAGCCCTGTGCAGTGTAGTACATGTAACATTACTTAGTACTTAAAATTTTAGTTACACTGTAGCAAGAAAGTGTGCACAAAGTAAGACATTAAATATATATAAATAACAAAAATATGCTAGAATTTTACAATTATACGCATGTGTTTCGACAAATAACAGGCTTTAATCACCCAGCAGGCACTGAACGTCACACTGAATTAAAATTGACATTGGACTCAAACATCAGACTAGCATTGAATTTTGGGTATATATGAAAATTACGGGTGACATGGGGGCTCAGTGGGTTGCACTGTTGCCTCAGAGCAAGAAGGTCACTGGTTTGAGAACTGGCTAGGTCACTTGGCATTTCTGTGTAGAGTTTACATGTTCTCCCCGTGTTCGCGTGGGTTTCCTCACGGTGCTCCGGTTTCCCACACAGTCCAAAGACATGCGCTATAGGTGAATTGATTAAGCTAAATTGGCTGTAGTGTATGTGTGTGAATGTGAGAGTGTATAGGTGTTTCCCAGTGCTGGGTTACGGCTAGAAAAGCATCCGTTGCGTAAAACATATGCTTGATAAGCTGGTGGTGAAAGCTGAAAAGAAAATGAATTAATAAATAATAAATAAATAGTATTTTTATGCCTATTCAGCATGCCTGAATGATTTCTGAAGGATGAAAATGAAGCTTTGTCATCAGAAGAATAAATTACATTTTGAAATATACAGATATAATAGAAAATAAATAGTTAATTGTTAAAACATTTGAATGAATGAAATGAAAATCGGGTTGACATCAGAACCCAACCCGTCAGTTTGAGGTCATACTTCAAAGTCAAGATAAATTTTAGTTAGTTAACGACACATCAACAAAAAAAAAATCAACGGCTAATGATGTTAGCTTTTGACATTGTATAGACGTCACATTATGACATCACAGGTTACATTTAATTTTTGTTAGGTAATTACACAACCAACCAAAGATAAACATCTACTGTTTATCTTTATCTATGGCCTAAATGTATGGCTGCAGAAAACATGCAACAGGAAAGGACTGAATTACATCGACAACTTCAATCTCTTCTGGAACCAAAGACAACTATTTACATCAGACGGCCTTCATCCAAACAAACTTGGTGCAAAGGTGCTAAAGGACAATATCTATTTCTCCCTTCATCATCCATCGTCTGTGTGTGCCACTGAACTGAACCCAAATGGAACACACACACCTAGCAAATGTCAGGATGACCACAGGACTCTAAATCAGCTCCTGAGTGGACTTGGGGCTGATGCATTACACAAGGACAGTGATAACGCCATGCAGCCAAAACAACCACTGTTGATAGAAACACTGCCGCCTGCGCCCTGCACACTGAGCCCAACACAGACTGACAGTGATCCATCTGAACAGCAGCAAATCTCAGTGTTCAACAAGGATCTTCAGGAAAACAGCCAGGAAAATATATTTCCAGAATCTCCAGACCCACAACCTCTGCCACCCCTGTCACCAGACACGCTCTCATTGTCACCTTGCTCGCCTCACTTGGACTTTTCTAAAAAGATGGAGGAGCTAGTGTTTGCTGGAACTAAATTTTCACACTCCTTTGCCGCAAGCCCCCCAGTTATCACCCAAAAAGCGGCGTGCTCCACAACCACCCTCTGGAAGAACCCTCAGATCACACCACCAGGGCTCAAACAGCGCCCCATCTTCAGCTGGTGAACACAACAGCTGTCGGTGATGTATGTCGGGTGCCTGCTTAGATAACAGTATCTTTATCAGATGTTTACAGAACAAGCAGAAACCCTGTGTGCCTGTAGCTTTCTCTACGCAGATATGTGTTTTATTACGAGACAGAAAACCAAAGGCCTCTTCAAGCCGTATAGCAAATCATTCAAATCTGGTGTCGATTAAATGTAGATCTGAGACTACTGTAGGGAAAACAGCTAAAACTGTTAAGTTAGCACTTTTAAACATCCGATCACTTAACAATAAGTCACTTCTACACTGTAAACCCTGACAGTTGTACTAGCTCATAACTAATAAGGTCATAACAATCAAATGTCGTTATGAAGTTGACCAAACTATAAAGTTTTGAGCCCTCTAGATATTTTTGCCTCTTTAATTGTATAGGGCTCAATATTTTAAAGCTAATTTGTGTGGAAAGCTTAAAAAGTTTAAAAAGTTTAGACGTTATGGACGTCATGACGTTCTGGTGGGCGGGTCTTATCTCTCCCTCAGGAAAGCAGAGTCAGCCATCTTGATTTTGCCTTAATGCGTGGATGTGCGACACAGTTTAATTTGTTTAATTTGTTTGCAATGCACACTTTTATCACCGCGCTTCAAACTACCACCACCTCCGTTTTTTTCACCAGTGTTATTGCCTTCGTTTTCTTAAGCTCCATCTTATGATCAGCCCTGATTTGGTAAGTATGCTAAGATTTTACATTTCTATTATTGGATTAAATAGTCTTACATTTGGAATTGTTAATACATTTTTACATTGTGTATCGTGAATGTTTATCGTAAATAGTTTACAAATCCTAGTAATTGTCATTTTAGAGGTTGTTGAATGTAACAGGTTACGTCTTTGAATGGTAAAATGTCATTAGCGGGTTTCCCGCTTGAACTACATTTCCCGCATGAACTACATTTCCCATAATGCAATGTTTACCCGGAATATTGACGGTTAGGGTGCACGAGCCTGAACGCTCTAGCGGGGGCCTAAAGCTTAACTTTATCCCTGCTTCCCGGTAGCCGTTGTCGCTGTTTGTCAGCAGTGCACGTTAGTACTGTAAGTATACTTATTTCCATAACTGTCCGCGTTACAGTCTATATTTTACGTTGTCGAGTCGTGTGTATGTGGGCTAGCGTGAAACGAACAATGCTAAACAGCATGTCAGTGTGTTATCATGATCCTAACTGTTTGTATTTCTTGGTAGGCTCAGGTGTGTGGTTGAGAGGTCATCTCGAGATAATTTTAAAAGTTCAGGTAGGATGTATTATGAAACAATTGTTTTTTTTGTGTTGATGTGTTTCCACAATCGTTCTTTTGCTATTTCTTTAAATCTTTTTCTCAACAGTTTTATTAACGCTTTATTAATAATTATTAATACTTAAACAATAACAAAAACAGAAATGACAGATCTACGCACACAACTTTGATGCTTTGCTTGTTAATAACTAACTTGCTCATTAACATTTTCATTTTCACTAAAATTAGTGTTCAATAAATGTTTTTGACATATCTGAAAACTTTTTTTAATCTGTATATTATTATTTTATTTAGTTAAATTGATTAATTATTGTTTAAAAACGTTTCGAAGAATAACAAATCATCTTTGTGGCGTGTTGTGTACAGAAATTGGACAACAAAGAGTGTTACAGAGAGTCAGCATTTCACCATCAGTCAGCTGCCAATAGGTGAGTTTTGTCAATTTTGTTATTAAATGTAAATGACTAAATATGTTGTCAGCCGGTTGGCACAATAATTTTCTCCCTCATTCAAAATTTTACACACATTTTAACTTTTGAATAGCCAAAAGTGCAAAACAGGGCTGAAATGGTTTATACTTTAATTGAAAATATTTAAAATTGCAGGCTGAAGTTGGCTCATTGGAGTGCTCTTGTAGCTCCACATGTGATATATGTCGTGGACAGATGGCCAGCCCTACTTATGGAGTTACAGGTAAAAAAAAAAAAAAAATTGCCCACTTTGATTGATTTTTTTTTTTTCCTATTAACTTTTTAACTCTTAACTATTTTGACTTTGGTACAAACTTATCCTTAATAAAATAGAATTTTGCTAGCTGAAAACGTCTTAAAATACATTCACTGTTTCTAATTCATCTTTGTACATTTCTATGTAATTCTGTCCATGTACAGGTGTTTGCAGAGTTTCACAGAATCAACAATGTTAACCTGCGCAATCAATTCTACAGGGAGCTGGACAGACACACACCTAAACTCATCACCTTGTTCAGAGACAAGGCCACCAAGACTGGCAAGATAGCGGAGGAGCTAACCAAGCTCATGAGGATATATGACCTTCAGGTGAATTTTTAACTTTGCATAATTCAGAAACAGATTATTTGCAGACTACTGTAAGAAGTCATAGTGTGAATTGCCTCAACTGTGCCCTGAGGTTAAGTGATTATCGCATGAACACAACATTGTCATCTCAGCAGAGATAAATGTCTTGACAAGTGTATCTGTTGTATGTACCTTATGTAGGACATTTATAGTAAAAGGCCCATAGACCAGTTTTGATCAAAGGAGACAAGGAGTTAGGACTTCAATTAATAGAATAAAATTTACTGAAGAAAAATGGTTTATAGTTTTGCCAGCAGAAATCAGCTTCAGCACTCTCAAAGAGTTCCACAGTCTGACCTGCTTTACATTCTGAATGCAGTAGTATATATTACAGATAAATTGCGTCATTACTAGCTAAAACCTTATATATTTGGTTATAAATAAGGCAGTCTCTGTAGAAGGACAAAATGTCTAGAACAGTTTTAGAATATACGTCATAAAACATGGTTCCGTAGATTATCAGATATGACAGGCAATACAAAAAGTACACAAAACATAGGTCATAGACGGGGCCAGACGGAATCTGCGGACATTTTGTGCTATTTCTGCAGAGTATTTTGTTAAAAATCTGCGGATTTATGTGGAATGATTTTGGGAGTATCATAACTAAAAATGTAATATATGAAATAAAAAATAACACCTTTTTAACTTTTATTTAATGTTTACAATGCAAATCCAACTAGAGACACTTTATTTGGTAAACAAAGCAAGTCTCTCATGTAAAATCTCCCCTAAAAGACAGAAAATAATACTTTACATACTGTATTGTAAATAAACCATATTAATATTTTCATATTAGTCAATATTTTTACTGAAACTAATTTTAAAACTGAAAAAATATTATTGTACACACATTTACACCAGTAAATAAACAAAATCAATGATGGGTTAAACATCTGCGGAATTCTGCTCGCGCAGATTTCGTGTGGCCCTAGTCATAGGTAGGACCACACAAAATTTGTGCACGCAGAATTTCGCTGATGTTTAACCCATCATTGATTCTGTATTTTTACTTGTGTAAATGTTTGTAAATTCATATTCATTCAGTTTTTTTATTAATTTCAGTGATATTATTTACTAATAAAAAAATATTTATATGATTTATTTACAGTATAGTTTGTAAAGTAATATTTTCTGTCTTTTAGTAGATATTTTATGTGATTGGCTTGCTTTGCTCACAAAATAAAGTGGATCTAATTGAATATGCATTGTAAACATTAAATACAAGTTAAAAAGGTATTACTTTTTATTTTTATATATTACATTTTTAGTTATGATACTCCCAAAATCATTCCACATAAATCCGCAGATTTTTACCAAAATTCTGCGCAGAAATAGCATATTGTATATGTAGTGTGGATTTAGTGTGCGTTAAGGGCACTGCACTTTGGCATTTAGAAGACCTGTGACAGTCTTGTACACTTACTTTGTCGCGTGCACATGCTCTCAAGTGGCCAAGACCGCAAGTGTGGGTATTTAGACAAAGCCTTCGATTTTTTTTTATAAGTGTTTGCTCTGCATTTGTGTAATTACTATTGTAATGGATATTTTTGTCCATCTAGGGAGAACGTGACATAAAAATGAGACGGGCCCTCGTCCTTCGTGCACTTCCTGTGTACCTGTGTGAAGATGCCTCCAAGTTTTTCAGGACCTGTTATGTAAGTGTACTAGTCTCACTATCGATCCCTTTGCCTAGCTATTCAGCCGGCTTAAACCTGAGACATCACTCAAAGAATTCTAGGAGAACAAGGGTGGGTTCCAGAAAGCAGGTTATGTGAAAATTCAGAGTGAACCCTGAGATAAGATAAACTCTGAATTATCCATTCCAGAGGGCTTTTTCCAGAAAGTAGTTTCAACAAACTTTGAACCTAACCCTAAACTTTAAATTGACTTACCCTGTGACGTAAAACTTTAGAGTTTTCAGTTTAGGACCCCCTGTTAGAGGTGGTGGAGGTGAGCACCTCTTCATGTTCATCTACTCAGCAGGATGTTAGGACACAGATGTGTGTTAAACAGCATCTGTTGGTGGTAAAAGCTACTACAAGTTAAAACATCTACTAAGTATTAGTCTTAAGTGCCATGTGCTAAGTGACAGTAACGTCTAGACATAATTAGCATGATTTATATCCTTGAGTGGCTGAACTGATTCTTGTATTTGTGTCTTTATATAGTTAGCAGATAATCCAGACCTCACTGACACTCCGGTGGCTCTCCTGACGGTTGTCACGGATGACACTACTGATGCGTCCCTCTTTAGCCCTGAGAGCATCTGTATTGTCGTGGAGGATTAAGGACTTGTGAGTGGTCCCACAAATCTGGCCAACTCATTTTTTCTGCTCTTTGGGTACTTGCAAGTTTTAATCATAATGTTGAATAATCTAAGATGGAGACCCAAAATACTGAATCTACCCTCTGTATCAATGACAAACTGTAAACACTACTTTAAAACAGATTCTGTTTTAATGGAGTAATTTTCTATTGTTTTAATTGGATGACAAGCACTTTTTGACTGAGCTCTTTTGATTCGTGCCTTTTTAAAAAGTACATTGTGTTAAATAAAAACAAAAGTGGTTCAATTGTCACTGTGGTGTCACTTTCATGTTTTCTAACATTATTATCTGATTATAATTGTGTATTTAAGTTTAGAATTAATTTTGAGTGTATGTCCTGCATTTTGAGTAGAAAATTATTAAACAATTTAGAATATATTTCCCATATTATGAGTTGAAAAATATTGAAAATTGTGAGTGTATTTCAACATTATATGAGTTAAAAATATTAAAAATTTTGAGTCTATTTTCAACATTATATGAGTTGTAAAATATTGTAAATTTTGAGTGATTTACTCCCCAATTATAAGTTGTGGAATATCAATATTTATAAGATAACATTGAGATAATTTAAGGCAACTGTAAATATAATTTTTATTTTATGTAAACTTAAAACATTTAAAAACATCACTTAAATATTTTTGTGTAATCTGTTACACAATAATTTTTGAGTTCTGTGAACTTGTTAGGTTTTACAGTGTAGTCAATGATTTTATCAGCACAAATTGCCTTGATTTTATGCTTTTAAATGAAACTTGGCTCGATGACAGTTGTAGCGCAGCAGTCCTGAATGAAGCAGCTCCTTTAAACTTTGATTATTTGAGTGTTTGCAGAGTTAATAGGAGAGGTGGAGGCATCGCTGCCCTGTTTAAAGATGTCTATGAGTGTAAACAAGTGTCATTTGGTGATTATTTGTCCTTTGAATATCTGAGTATAGCACTAAAGGGTGCTCCACGCATTTTACTGATCATTATCTACAGACCTCCAAAATATTCTCCAGCTTTTATTGATGATTTTACAGAGCTGTTATCAATAGTAACCTCTGAATTTGACCGTTTTACTATTGCTGGGGATTTTAATATTCACGTTGATAATCCAGAAGTCAATGCTACAAAAGAACTTATGACTGTTTTTAACACGTTTGATCTGACTCAGCATGTTCAAGGACCCACACACAATCGTGGACACACTCTTGATCTACTTATAAGTAAGGGTTTACACATTTCATCGACTGTTGTTAAAGATGTGGCACTATCTGATCATTTCTGTATTTTCTTTGATGTATTGATCACTCCAGCCATTGAAGACAGATCTGTCCCTGTCAGAAAGAGATGCATAAATGAGAACACTAGTGAGCAGTTTATGAAGGCCATATCACTAAAACCAAGCATATCTGCAGACTCTGTTGATTCTCTCCTTGATTTGTTTAACTCTAAAGTTAAGAATGCCATAGATGACATTGCTCCTGTTAAAGTCAGGAAGAGAACTGGCAGACAGAAAGGGCCTTGGACAAGGTCAACATCGGTAAAGATGATGAAAAGACAATGCAGAAAAGCTGAGCGTATGTGGAGGAAGACGAAACTAGTAGTCCATTAAAATATCTATAAAGACAGTCTCCATGCTTTTAATGTGGAACTAAACACTGCTAGGCAGACTTTCTTTTCAAGCCTTATAAACAGCAATATAGATCACACCCGCACCCTCTTTGCAACGGTAGAGAGACTCACAAACCCCCCCAGTAGGATTCCTTGTGAACTACTCTCTGAAAGCAAATGTAATGAGTTTGCTCATTTCTTTACTGATAAGATCAATAATATCAGAAAGGCAATCAGCTCATCCAATCAGCCAAGGTGTGTCGACGTCAGACAAGCTCAATCTCAATTTCAGAAATCAGACATTATGTCTGATTTCATGGAAATTGATGGTAAAATCTTAGAAGAGATTGTGCAAATTATGAGAACATCAACCTGCGATCTTGACACGCTCCCCACATCATTCTTTAAAACTGTGTTTAACTGTCTAGAAATGGATCTTCTGAAAGTGGTGAATGCTTCACTTCTCTCAGGGATTTTTCCAAACTCACTTAAAACTGCAGTAGTTAAACCCCTCTTGAAAAAGA
Organism: Danio albolineatus; assembly: GCA_903798035.1. Classification (NCBI taxonomy): domain Eukaryota; kingdom Metazoa; phylum Chordata; class Actinopteri; order Cypriniformes; family Danionidae; genus Danio; species Danio albolineatus. The sequence goes on from CAIGQQ010037872.1 coordinate 886,640, forward strand.
GCAACCTGGATAACACCCTACTGAGCAACTACAGGCCAATCTCAAATCTCCCTTTCATTGGCAAAATCATTGAAAAAGTTGTTTTTAACCAGATTAACAGGTTCTTAAGCTTGAAGGGGTGTTTAGACAACTTTCAATCTGGGTTCAGAGCACATTACAGTACAGAGAGCGCCCTTATAAAGATAATCAATGATATCCGCCTAAATACAGATTCAGGCAAACTAACAGTGCTGGTATTGCTGGATCTCAGTGCTGCATTCGACACTGTCGATCACAGCACACTTCTGAATAGGCTGGAAAACTGGGTTGGGCTGTCTGGGACGGTCCTCAAATGGTTCGGATCGTACCTTGAAGGGAGAGGTTACTATGTCAGTATAGGTGACCATAGGTCGAGATGGACACCCATGACATGTGGAGTCCCACAAGGCTCAATTCTGGCACCTCTCCTGTTCAACCTTTATATGCTCCCTCTGAGCCAAATAATGAGAAAGAACCAAATCTCCTACCACAGCTATGCTGATGACACTCAGATCTACATAGCCTTACTGCCTAATGACTACAGCCCCATTGACACCCTCTGCCAATGCATTGATGAAATTAACAATTGGATGTGCCAAAACTTCCTTCAGTTAAATAAAGAGAAAACTGAAGTCATTACATTTGGGAACAGAGATGAGGTTCTCAAGGTGAATGCGTACCTCTGCTCTAAGGGTCATACAACAAAAAATAAGGTCAAGAATCTTGGTGTGACTCTGGAGTCAGATCTGAGTTTCAACAGTCATGTCAAAGCAGTAACTAAATCAGCATACTATCATCTCAAAAACATTGCAAGAATTAGATGCTTTGTTTCCAGTGAAGACTTAGAGAAACTTGTTCATGCTTTTATCAGCAGCAGGGTGGATTACTGTAATGGACTCCTCACTGGCCTACCCAAAAAGACAGTCAGACAGTTGCAGCTCATCCAGAACGCTGCGGCCAGGATTCTGACCAGAAGCAGAAAATCAGAGCACATCACACCTGTCCTCAGGTCTTTACACTGGCTCCCAGTTACATTCAGAATAGAGTTTAAAGTATTATTACTTGTCTATAAATCACTAAATGGCCTAGGACCCCAATACATTACAGATATGCTGACTGAATACAAGCCTAACAGATCACTCAGATCTTTAGGATCATATAAACTAGAAATTCCAAGAGTTCAGTCAAAGCAGGGTGAATCTGCTTTTAGCTATTACGCCCCTCGCTGCTGGAATCAGCTTCCAGAAATGATCAGATGTGCTCCAACATTAGGCACATTCAAATCAAGACTGAAAACACATCTGTTTAGCTGTGCCTTTACTGAATGAGCACTGTGCTACGTCCGACAGATCGCACTATTGTGTCTTTCTTTTCTTTTCATTCTTTTATAACTTGTCTTAACTCATTTTAATCTGTTTTTTATTATCTGTTTTTATTTTCTTATACTTCAATTTTATTTCTGTTTATGTAAAGCACTTTGAATTGCCACTGTGTATGAAATGTGCTATATAAATAAACTTGCCTTGCCTTGCCTTGTCTTACTGATGTTCTGACCTTGTATCACCCATACAAGGTCAAAGCATCAGTAGATGTTTATCATATCACGCACTCTCAGAAATAAAGGTACGCAAGCTGTCACTGGGGTGGTACCCTTTCAAAAGGTAAACATTTGTACCTAAAGGGCCCATGTTAATACCTCAAGGGTACATATTAGTACTTAAAAAGTGTTCCTCTTAATGTTTCTAGGTACTGATATATACTTTTGAGTCACCAATATGGACCCTTTAAGTACAAATATGTGCCTTTTGAAAAGGTACCACCCCAGTGACAGCTCCTGTACCTTTATTTCTGAGAGTGTGACGTTAAAATGTTGAATTTTAGTCAGTTAGAGCCACAGCCTAAAACCAACCAAATATCAACACCAGATAATGTTAGTATTAGAACTACAACTAGTCAACTATAGTCGGTATTAGACAACAAATTGACAATAAATTTTGGTCACCTGACGTCATAACCAAAATGCTAGAGATCAACATCATATGACCTTGTGTGCCTGCTGGGTAATTTTGTAGAAAAATGAAGGCATTCAAATTATGGTCCCACTTTATATTTAGTGTCCTTAACTACTGTGTACTTGCATCAAAAAATAAATACAATGTACTTACTGTGTTCATAATGTATTCGAGAACATTTGTGGTGCTCTTGAGTTGGGACAGGGGTGGGGTTAAGGACAAGTTTGGTGGTATCAGTAGGTTTAAGGGTGGGTTAATGTGTAAGGGATGGTTAGCAGTGTATTTACAAATGTAAATACAGAAATTATTTACAGATGTAATCGCATACAAGTATTTAATCAAGCATAAGTACAATGTAAAAACATGGATTTACACAATAAGTACATTGTGACGAATTATTAATTTTGGTGTAAGTACATATTAGTTGAGGCCACTTAATATAAAGTGGGACCCAAATTTTGAATGCACTTAAGAAAATAACCCATTTCCCATCACTTAAGAATTTTAATTATTAAAACTTGTCATGATTGAAAAACAAATCAAACAAAAGTAGCATTCCTGATATTTCCTGGTTTTCCTGAGGCAATCTAAAAGAAAACAACTGGATAAGAACGAATGTATGCATAAAGTAAAGTACTAAAGCATGAAAATGAAAAACAGAAAGGAAGAAGCCACCGAAACATGGCCATTTAAAATTCAAAGCCTCTTTCATGGCAGAGTGACTCAACTCTGAAATTTGTTGCTTCAGTAGATCAAATAATAGAATTATGTGCATGTCGACCTCTGTCTTAATTACAGCTTTCAAAACATATTAATCAGGCAATCAGAGCAGGTCGGCCCTCTGCAAGGAACAAGTCGGGGGGAAACGCAGAACTCTTCATCACTCTCATTAGAAGCACTTGGATATTATTCTGCAAGTGATCAACTATAATTACATAAAAACTGTATTTAATAAAAGAGGAAAGCACTACTGAGCTGCATCGCCAGACACCTAACATCTCCCGCAATCAGGGAAACCTGCGAAGACACATTGTGCAGTCCACAATGGGGAAAAATGATTGTAGCATCAAGTGCTGGACAGAGGCAGATTGTTTTATGACTGTACACGTGTATCTTAGCAACCTGGATCCTTATGTTTGCTCTGCTTCAGTGGCCTGTTCCTCATGTCACCATGAAAGGTTGCGGAGAACATGAAGGAGATAAGACATTTGCTGTTGTAACAGTTTATCCTCTGAAATAAGTGCAAAATTATTTATTATACAACAGATTGAACAATGAAACTTCTAGATTTCTTTCGACCTCATACAGCATGTCCACAGACCGGTCACAGTGCTTTCACTGACCATCTCATGCATACTGTATACTCTTCTCTGGAGAAAATGCTCTGGATTATACCTTGGTTCTTTCTAATAGCAGCACACAACAGCAGTAAGCTCCTGCGGACTAAGGACAAAACACAATTAACTTTCTCACTGACTTCTATTTGTCCTTTTTTCAGGTCTATATGATGGAAAAAGCTGCAGGTCTGTATGAGAAAGTGAGAAATCAGAGTGACTGGCAGGAGTCTGATTGACCGGCTTGAAACAAGAAGGCAAGAAGAATTTCAAGCAGCCATTTTGATAGAATAAGAGCTAATAAATACTAATACTGGTTTTGTTTGAGGCACTTAAAGTAGTAAATAAACTATGGATGTGTTCACACATAATTTGGTTTTCTATTTGATCCATACTGAAGGAAAAAAAAAATCCCAGTTCATATTTATATTGTCATTTTTAAGACTGAACAAAAAGATGTCAAAGCAAACAATAAATAACCAAAAAGTCTTTAGACACACACACACACACACACACACACACACACACACACACACATAATTTTTTTTTATATTTAATTATTTTTTGATTTATACAATTTCATAGCACTGAAATGCATCTGATCTGGGTGGCACCTCTCTCTTAAAATCATTTAACTTTATTGGCTGTTATCCATTTGTAGCAGTAAACAATGAGGTATTATGCTGATTAAATGAAGTACCATGAGGCTCAGTTGTCAGACCAACCCTGCTGAAAAAACAGCTTAAACAGGCCTAGGTTGGCGGGTTTTAGCTGGTCAACCAGCCTGGTTTTAGAAGGGGTTTTGACCATATCCAGGCTGGTTTCAGTGATTTCCAGCCTGGTCTTAGCTGGTCAGGCTGAGAGATGACCAGCCAAAACCAGCTAAAACCAGCCTAGTCAAGCTGGTCTTAGCTGGTCATTTCCTAGCCTGACCAGTTAAGACCAAGCTGGAAATGGCTGGAAGCTAGCCTGGAAATGGCCAAAACCTCTCTAAAACCAGGCTGATCGACCAGCTAAACATAGCCAAACAGCCTCGGCTGGTTTAAGCTGTTTTTCAGCAAGGAATGCTTTTCATATATAGTATACTGTATGCTACTACTACCTCATATTGAAAATACAGTATGATATAAATATAAATATAAATATATATTTTTTAATCCCTAAAATCATTATAACAATAATAATTGTATTAATTTCCTATTAAAAATGTTTAAGTACTTACATTGTTTTTAATGGTCAGATTCTAGATTTTCAGATTGTTGTATCTTTGCCCAAAATTGTCCTATCATAACAAATTACACAGTAGCAAATATTTGAAGTGAATCAAAACCTAAAAAGTTGTCCTAAAACTATGGAACAACAGCCATTTTTGACTTAGGACCATTTGTGAATACCTTTTCCATCCATGATAACTACTAAACATCAATGGAAAGCTTATTCATTTATAATACAGCTTTCAGGTCATGTAGAAATCTCAATTTCAAATGAATAGACACTTATGACTGATTTTGTGCACCAGGGTCACATATGCAGAATATCAAAATGTACTGCTGGTGGTAGATTTTTTTTTCTAATCTATCACTTCAACTCTGGAAGAGTTCTTAATGCAGACACTCTGTCAGTTTAAATCTAAATTAAACATCCATCTCTTTGCATTAGCATACACATAGCACACAAATGCGATCTTAAAATTCAAATCCTATAAGGCACTGTTAGGCTTAATTAATTAGGGCAATAGAAAGCAGGAACATTTTCACTCAAGGTGTGTCTCAAATTGTTTATTTATTATTTTTGGCGTCAGTTTTTGGCTTACCCGCTTTTTAGAACTGTTCTTCGCCTGAATCAAACCCCATCATCGTGGTCAACCCCTCTCTGCATCTCAAGTCCACCAACGTACTGTACATGGCGAGCTACTGGACAAACTGGTAACAGCGGGAAAGCCATCCATAGGAAGGTACAGTAAGTGGACAGCACGAAAAGGAACGGCATCATACTGCCCTGTAGTGTTCGTTTTAAAGACAAAATGAAGCCATACGTTCTTCGGGCTACATAATTCGCGATCTTTAGAAATGTATACGGGAGAGATTTTTTAGAATGTGCCTATGTTGTCTAATGCGTCTTGACTGATCATGTTAATAACAAAAACCTCAAGTGTCCTAAACTAGTTTTTCCACACTGTTATATCATTGTTTTTTTTATCTATTTAAAATAATCATAAATGATAAGCATAAAACCCCTAAATGGCACATAAAACTGTGATTGGTCACATCACATTTCAGATAGTCTTTCTCACTTTATAAACAGGGTGCAATGAGGACAGATTAACTCAATTTCTAAATGAAAAGTGCTATTTTAATAATAAAGTCGTGCAACAGTTTGTCCGTTTAAATATGAATCAAAGCCAAAAAAAAAAGCATCCCCATGCAGTCTCATTTAGCATTTTTCAAATGCCTACTCATGCTCCGGCTAACCGTCTCAGCGGTGCTCAAAACTTCACCTGTTCTGCTTTGAAACATCTGCTTGCAACAAAATCTAGCTGGAGGGCTCCCCGCAGAAACGAAGCAGCGGTGCAGATTGAGCGCATACAGAATCACCACAGAGCCCAAGGCTAAAGCTTGAACTCGCTGTTCTGCAGCTCTCAGCTGTTCAACCTACTGAGCGAACTGCAAAACATCCCAGTCAGCGAGGATGTCCACGATTTCATTTCAAACACTGCCCTTCATGCCAGGCATAAGGGATTCGAGGGGAAATTTGAGCTTACAGGTTCGCTTTTTTAAAATTAATTAAAGCAAATCAGACTTCTGAGCTAAAGTTAAGATCACCTCTCTCCTCATTTGCCTGGAAATCCTTGCAAAGGCAATCATCTCATGTTTAAAATATCAGGCTTTTTGTTGTTGATATTTCCCCTTCAGTTATAATTAAATTCTTAATTATCGAGATGCAGTCACGAGGAACACAGAGGTGGGGAATTCAATTTGGAGACCCCCGTATCATCCCGAGGGTCAAGAAAGGATTGTGGGATGTAAGTGGAGCTTGGATTGGAAGAGAAAGGAGAAAAATAGGAGAATTATGGATTCTTTTGATGGATTATTTGCAGCACTGCTTTGCTTCCTGCAGCGGTGAGCTCACCTGATTCACTGACATCTTAATCATGTGTTCCTCTGGAGGAATCGCTCTGGATTACACATCGGTTCTTTCTATTAACAGCAAGCAACAACGGCAAGCTCCCGCTGACTGAGGACACAACACAATTAACTTTCTCACTGACTTCTCTTCAGCCTTTCTGCAAGTTTATATAATGGGAAAAGCTACTGCAAGTGACTGTGATGGGGATATTAATTATGTAATTATTTATTCAACGTCATGCTATTCTACATTTATATTCTGTTGATTTTTCTTGGAACACAAAATGTGTTTTGAAAATGGACATCAGCAAAATTATCCATAATTTTTTATACAAATATTTAACACTTTAAGTACACAATTTAAGTACAAATTCCCACTATTAATTATTATAAAGTATGAACTTATTACATTCTAATAGCTAAACCAACTACTACCTTAATAACTAGCAGCAAGTAAAACTTTGAGCTAAATCTCTCATTTACGTTAGCAACTGCCTAGCAACCACTTGCAACTGCCTAGCAACCACTCAGAACACTCTAGCAAAACCTTAGCAACATCCTAAAACACCTTAGCAACCGCGTAACAAACACTCAGAACACCTTAACAATGACTAGAACGCCTTAACAACCACTCAGAACACCCTAGCAACCACCTAGCAATGCTTTAGCAAGAGCCTAGTAACCACTCAGAACAGCTGAGTAACCTCCTAGCAACACCTTAGCAATCAGTCAAAACACCATAGAAATACTTTAGCAACACCTTAGCAATAACTCAGAACAGGCTATCAACGGACTAGCAAGAAATGCCAATCACTCAGCAACCACTCAGATCACCCTAGGAACTGCCTAGCAACACCTTAACAAACACCTTAAGCACCATAGCAACCACTCAGAACACCCAAGCAACACCTGTCAACACCTTAGCAACAACTCAGAACAGCCTATCAACGGACTAGCAAGAAATGGCAATCCATACTAGAAGCATGCTAACATATAGTTACCTACGTGTAGTTAACTGTTTTTAACTTCCTACTTCAATTATTTAACTTTAAAACTACTCCAAACTTTCAGACTAGGCTTTCTCAAGCCACCATATAGTTTGTCTAACAACTTTACTTTTCTAGTTCTATTACAATACCTAAACCAACTACTACCTTAATAACTGTAAGTAGCAAGTTAATACTTTATTGAGCTAAATGTCTTCTTTTTTTTTTTTTTTTTTTGCAGGATGTTTGTTTGACCTCCAGTGGTTAAACTAGGTTTTGCATTCCTGGATCAAAACAAACACAAGCGCAGGTTGCCAGATTGATGAGCAAAACCAGCGTCTCTGACCGATCGAGCCTAAAGGCTGATTTAAATCATGTTCTAAACAAAGCAACGGCACATGATAGAAGGAATATTTTCCATATTAAAATGAGTTTTTGTTCTAACCAACACCTCAAATTGATATTCACCTCATTCTTCATGTACAAGCGGATGCAGCCATTTCGAGACTTTTGGTCTCATTAATTTCCATTCATTTTTAGATGTTAAAATCAGCTCATTATGGTGCTTGATGTTGCAAACTGATATTTACTTATTCAATTAGTAGTCATGCAAACACTTGTTTGCAGAGCGAGTAGTTTGACTGTTATACTGTTTATTATTTCTAGTCATTTCTCTCATACACCTGAATCGGAAGTTTTACAACAATCGCAAAAACAAGCGCACTTCCACATTAAAGAATAATTATTAGAAACTTTTCTGTTTCTTGCAGCTGAACAACAGGATAAACTGACAATGATCACTTCAGGTACACCTCATGTGCTTTATTCAGTGCTAAATGCTAACAATGCGAGTTTGATTGTTATTTTACATGACATTTATTGCCATATACTGGAAGCAGTAGTAGATGGTTCACCTCAGTTCTTGAAAATAAAATAAACCACTTGAAATTAAACTTTAGAACTGTGACTGAGTGCAAACGAACATCAGTTATTCAACATACATTTACATTCAACGTACATTTAATAATGTCAAAGAGGGTTAATATGTATTAAATAGATTCTAAACATTACCATTTTGTGAGTGGGTGCATATTCTGTACTTCTGAATGGCTGTATTCAAATTTCTGTCGTGTTTCGTCTGGTGCAAACAGCCAAATTGCTTATTACTGCAAATCTCGTCATGTACTGTAGCATGTTGTTATGACACAGGGTTACAATGTAACCTGCTCACCTAATGTTTGCATTCGTAATATTTATATTATTGACTAATTAATAACCATCTCATGTAGAACTCTGAATCTGTGTCTCATTTTGGATTCTGCTACTGTCCACCGGAGGTTGCATTTTGGTCATGGATACACACTCTAAGGGTGCTTTCACACTAGCACTTTTGGTCCGCACCCGGGTTCGTTTGACGTCATAGTACGGTACATTTAGCTAGTGTGAACACGTCTTCTGAACTCGGGTGCGCACCCGTGAACTGTACCCGAGTCCGCCTGAAAGAGGTGGTCTGGGGTACGGTTCATGTGAACTCTGGTACGGTTCACTTGTTGTATGAATGCAATCGTACCAAAAGCCGGAAGTGAACCGTCAACAGTACAGCAAACTATAGTTTTTATAACGTTCATTCGTGTGTGTGTGTGTGTGTGTGTGTCTGTCTGAGTATCACGCGCTGACAAGCGCGACTGAGACAGAGCAAACACGGTGATAATGCTTGTCTCCTCCAAAAACAGCTTGGACATCACGTGATGTTCTGAGCGTGTATAATATGTTTGCGGCAGATAGACGCGAGCCGTTTTCTGTGTGTTCTAAACCAAAAGGTTCAGTAAAAGCGAAACAACCGCGATGTGCGGACGTCTCTCCCTTTTGGCGCTTTGCTTTCGTGTCCGTCGCCTGGCAACAGACGTACACAAAACATCGGCTTGATGACGCAAGCGTACCGGGGTTCAGAAGGAAAAAAGACAGTGTGAACACAAACCAACCAAGCAGGTGGCAAGGGGGGACAATCGAACTTGGGTACGGTCCAGGCAATTGAACCAAGTGTGAAAGCACCCTAAGAGTCTGAATGAATCAATGAATCAAATACGGGGGTTTCCAACAAGCCATCCCGGGGTGCCAAAATGTAACTGGCTAAACTGCCAGTGGGTGGGTTAAAATAACCAAAACAAAGGCAGCCGTTCCAGACTTCAGCATTGTTTTTCAGATAAACAAGAATGTTCACTTAGCATGTTTCTTTAATATCTGCAAACATATTCTGGTATTTTTATGCTTTAGAAGAGTCAAAAACTTACATACAGCACCTTTAATGGTTTATTAATAGAGATAATTGTGCAATAAGTGTGACCATAAATAAGAAAATAAATAAATAATATATTAATATAAATACATATTAATCTATCGATTTACTTGAGTTTTTAAGAAGTTTTATTTAATGTCTTGTTATTGTTATTATTATTATTATTATTATTATTTATTTATTTATCTTTAATGAGCTGATTTGGTGTCCAAGAATAATTACCTTAATTTTGCAGAAACATGATTTTTCTGAATTCTATGAATATGACATTTTTATATTTCTATTTGTTTGAAATGGAAATATATTTTGTAACATCATAAATGCCTTTAGTCTTTTTTCTTTTTTAATCATTTTATTGAACTCTTGCTGAACTTTATGAAGGCCTACTTAATAAATAACTATAAAAGAAATACTAATAAACAATGAGCACCACTGTAAAATCTATGGCGATAGGCTCAAAATTCCGTAACGGAGGTGGAAAAATAACAACATATATTTTTTTAATTTTCTGCTTGTTAAAGATGATTTCAACATATAGGTTTTCCTTTTCAGCAATTTAGGACTAAATGCACTGGAATGAAGGTGTAATATATGAGTTCTGCCATGATCATGAGGAGAGCTGAGGACACTATTCCTCTCTCTCGCTCTCTCTCTCTCTCTCTCTCGGAACTTGATGATTGGTCTATTTGGAAAGTGTCCGGGACTCTGAGGAGTGAAGCTGACAGTAATGCAGAGTAGAGGTGGCACAGAGGTGCACTGCGGATGTGCCTGTGCTCTTTAAAGTGTCAGCACTGCACATTTAACTCCTCCTCCTTTTCCACATATTACAACGCAGCGCCTGCCTCGGGGAACATGGGCAAGGGATTGCCCCGGGCTAATTCGACTACATTTCATTCTTGTCGGCCATTGTAAAGGACCTCGAAAAAAGCGAACACTGATCTTTTCTGCAAACTTCTTTTTTATCTCTCTGGGTTTTAGAAAGCTGCGATCTCACCCGCAGGCCTTCTAGGTCAGTTGTTCTGTGCCGTCATGCTTTCTGCCGGCCAGAGGCAAAGGCAGCTGTGACTCCTCCAGTTCCCTGCAGCAGTTCTCCATTCGTTTATAGGTAAAGAGTTCATGTTATGAAGTGGTCAGACGCAGGGGATGGGCTCTGACGGACACAGCTTGAGAAGTGTGAACAGCTCTAGCCCATACAGATGAGCAATTCAGACAAAAGCAAATGAGAAACTATCCTGACACAGACCGTGTGTGAAATGAAAGGGTAAATATGGTGAGTTCTAAGTGTCCTACTGGTTTTAGTATCATCAAAGGAAAAATTCAGGAAAAATTATATGTATTTAAAATGTTTCTCTTTCATTTTTAAACGCACAATCAACAGGGGAAAATATACAGTATATGTATGCTTTTCTACATACATTAGGATGTGTCCTAATGAATTTTGTCATTTTCTTAGATTTTGTGTCTTCTAAAAAAAAGTCTATCAAACTTGTTTTATAGATCACACCAACTAACATATTATTCAGCGTGTCTAGATATAAATTTCCACTTGTGAAATTTTGGTAAATCAAATATAATTGTTTGAAAACATTGACCGAGACATTTTTGATACACAAAAAATTAGAAGGGTTTCGCTATTATGATGACTTAATTTCTTCATGGCAAGGTTGACATTTGCATGGAATTGCTCATATATATATATATATATATATATATATATA
>CAIGQQ010037872.1:898528-948944 GCA_903798035.1 Danio albolineatus
TAATAATAATAATAATAATAATAATAATAATAATAATAATAATAATACCAACAATAATAATTAATATTTGAGTGATTTCTGATAGATCATGTGACTCTGATAACTGGAGTAATGAAGCTGAAAATTCATCTTTAAAATCATTGGAATAAATTATTCAGTTAAATGATGAACTACTTTTACACAGTTATCTTATAGTGCAATAACATTTTACAGTGTGTGCTGTATTTATGATGAAATAAATGCAGCCTTGATGAGCTTATTTACTGACCCCAAACTTTTGACCAGTTGTGTATATAATATTTCATAAGCGAAAATGTGCACTTTAATTTTGACCCCCACAGACACCTTCACCAAATATAAATCAGAGAGGTCAGACTTTCTCATACAGAGCATTTTGGTTGTCACGTTTTGTAAAAATCTATTGAATTAATCAATCTATTAAAGAAACGTTGGCTAGAATTCTGCATTATAGGCTTAAATTAGAGAGAGAAATAACATAATAATATAGAATAACAGATCGATGCTGATCTTTCTTTCCAGCTGTCAATGCAGAGATGAACAAAACAATTGGCCCAAAACAACATATTATAAGATTAAAATGTGGAAAAATTATCAGATGGTAACTTCGGTCATTTTTCCTAATGGATAAACAGCACTTTGTAATATTTCAGCATGCTTTCACTTTCGTTTAAGACATGAAACGCATATTTGCCGGTAGAGATGAATTCTCTATTCATATAGCCGTATACATGGCTATTACACAATATTAATACACAGTGATATGGCCTGGGTCGTCAGTTCGTTGGATAGTTTTGTTTTCTCAGTATCGATCCGCTCATACGAACAGAGACCATCTCATTCAGGCGATCTCGGACTGATTGATTTGGCGCGGATGCGAGCGTGATTGCTGGATTCACATATGCTAATCGAACCGCGCTAACAGGAGAAAAGAGACATATTCCCAAACAAACGTCTATGTATGAAAGCAACCTAAGATTGTATTTGCACGCAATTGACAGACAGTCGCAGCCAAACGTTTGTGAAAAGGCAGCACTGTCGCACGCTGGCCCCGGGCCATCGGGCAGTCCTTATTGTCGAACCCTGTGAATGTTTACACATGGATAATAATTTTGGCTCTGAGAAAAGGGGGGCGCGAGTGAAATTGGCCAAGGGGGGCGGGGGGGAGGCGTCGCGTCTGAACTAGTAACATGAACATGAACTAGTAACTAAACAATCGAGCTGCAAACAATGCAAGGATTAACCTGGACCTGCTACGATTAGCTGCTGGAACGTACCACTGGTGCTTTTCTCCTTTCACGTGCGACTCGACGGCTTTGAGCCCCATGGTCACCTCACCACGACAACGGCGTAATGGCAGCACGCATGCGCAGACCGACGTCAGCATCTGTAGCCGACCTACCGTAATAAGCTAATACATCACGAAGACTGTCATTTCACTCCTGTTTCACACATACTAAATTGATCAACTATTAGATGTTTTACGGTGGACCACTGTGCTTTCCTATTACTGTGCTTTCCTATCGTCATTAAACACACCGGCTAAAAATTTAATACCTACAGCAAATTTATGGCAAATTTAAGACAATTTAAGACCTTAATTTTCCGGATTTTAATTTAAGACTTTTTAAGACTTTTTAAGGACCCGCGGGAACCCTGTATATATATATATATAATTAATCAGTTATAACAGTTATAAATCTGTTTGACTAAAATGTTATGTGTTTAATTCTATAAAGGTCTAAACACTATTCAATACAATCTTCAAATGTAAAAACCACAATTGTTTAAAATCAAACATTAAATTTTTTGAGAATAAAAAAATTAATAAATCAGATACTATTCCAAAGATCCTCTGAAGTTAAAGTCCTACTATTGTGCTGTCTAAAATGCTAAAATATGTTATCTTAAAAACATAAACATATCTGAAAACAGGCAACACGGTGGCTCAGTGGTTAGCACTGTAGTCTCACAGCAAGAAGGTCGCTGGTTTGAGTCCCTGCTGGGCCAGTTGGCATTTCTGTGTGGAGTTTACATGAATAAACATGATGAATAAAGGGACTAAGCCGAAGGAAAATGAATGAATGAATATCTTTGTTATTTTGCCTAGCTGTCAATCTACTGTGTGCTCTAAACATTTTGAGAAAACTCAAACACAAAATTGTAAATCCAGACAAATTTTGAATTCTCAGGTTTTCTCTTTTAATTTTTTCAATAGCAATATAATAATAATAATAATAATAATAATAATAATAATAACAATAATAATATAATACATGGGCGCCACGGTGGCGTAGTGAGTAGCACGTTCGCCTCACAGCAAGAAGGTCGCTGGTTCGATCCCCGGCTGGGCCAGTTGGCATTTCTGTGTGGAGTTTGCATGTTCTCCCCGTGGTTGCGTGGGTTTCCTCCGGGTGCTCCGGTTTCCCCACAGTCCAAAGATATGCGGTACAGGTGAATTGGGTAAGCTAAATTGTCCGTAGTGTATGTATGTGTGTGAATGAGAATGTATGGATGTGTTTCCCAGGGATGGGTTGTGGCTGGAAGGGCATCCGCTGCGTAGAACAAATGCTGGATGAGTTGGCGGTTCATTCCGCTGTGGCGACCCCGGATTAATAAAGGGACTAAGCCGAAAAGAAAATGAATGAATGAATATAATACATAATAATAATAATAATAACAATAATAATACATAATAATAATAATGGGCGCCACGGTGGTGTAGTGAGTAGCACATTCGCCTCACAGCAAGAAGGTCGCTGGTTCGAGCCTCGGCTGGGTCAGTTGGCATTTCTGTGTGGAGTTTGCATGTTCTCCCTGTGGTTGCGTGGGTTTCCTCCGGGTGCTCCGGTTTCCCCCGCAAGTCCAAAGACATGTGGTATAGGTGAATTGGGTATGCTAAATTGTCCGTAGTGTATGAGTGAGAATGTGCGTGTATGGATGTTTCCCAGAGATGGGTTGCAGCTGGAAGGGCATCCGCTGTGTGAAACAAAGTTAGATAAGTTGGCGGTTCATTCCGCTGTGGTGACCTCAGATTAATAAAGGGACTAAGTCGAAAAGAAAATGAATGAATGAATGAATGAATAATAATAATAATATTAATAATAATAATAATAATAATAATAATAATAATTTTTTATAACTTATAAAACCAACACATTCAGTGCAAGCTACTGGCTTGAGAAGATGTCAAAAACAATCCTACAAACTATTTTCTATGACAATTGGATTGTGCTTTTGTCTCTCGTTTAAAGCTTGAATGCTTCAGTTATAATTCACAGTAATTGTACAGACAAAAAAAGAAAGAAAAAGCAGTTCTTTAAATTTTCTCAAAAAAAAAAAAAATTACATGGATTGGAAGTAACAGAAGGGTTGAGTAAAAGACAGGCTTTCATTTTTGGGTGAACTAATCTTTTAATGGTCTGACCTACTTTGCAACCCTTCTGGAAGTTGTCTAAAAGCTGCATGTCACCAGTTTAACTCCCAAATAAGCTTTTACAGAGAGAAATTATTGGCGGATGTGGATGGGCTGCGATGAAGGATGACTCTGCACTTGTTTGATGAGCTTTAGCTTTAGCTCATCAGACACGCCTCACCAATCAGCAAATTAAAAGCATTGGAACAGCTGGCTCATCCTGCAGCTTGAATCCGCCTCATAATTAGGCTTGGAGATTGAGGCGATGCATCAGGATACATGCAGGACGGAGGCATTCCTGATCATTTTGTTTTCACTGCTGCTGTTTTACTGCTGTTACTTTTTTTCTCCCTCTCTTTCTCCTTGCGAAAGTTATGCTCTAAAAGTTCAGTTGCAGCTAAATTAAGGTGATTGTTGGTACTGAAATGATTTCCTAAAAACAACAACAACTGTGTATTTATTCTATTTACAGTCTCAATTTAAAACAAAAAATCTCAAATAAACTTAAACTAATTCAAGAGCAAGTAACTTTGTCCAAAACAACCAGTTAAGGCCCCAATACCAAATTTAATTTTAGTTCTTAATCCTGTTTTGTACACACATTGTTTTAAATTACAGGAGTGTCAACCACATTCGACAACTAAATTATCCACCGAAAATGCAGGTAGTGATAACCACATTAACATAAATTGTGACGAATTATGGTGTGTAATCAAAAAAATTGTAATTCACAGGCCAAATTGTGTATTTATTTAATGTATTTTAGACTTTTATTAGTTGGCTAGTAGAAAATGTTTATTGTTTTATTTCTGGACTTTATGTTGGTATTATATTTACATTTTATTTAACCTATTTTGAAAAGCAAGATGGTGAAATAACATTGCAAAATCAACAGAAAATTCAACGCTAGTTCAACATTTACAGAGAGACCCTAATTCACCCTTGATGAAAGTAAAAGGATGAAACAACGTTGTGATTTCATTGGTGAACCAACCTTGGGAGTTTGACGGTGAAACAATGTCCCCTTATTAATGTTAATCCAATTGGCAAAATCGAAAGGTATTTCCATTTTGATTCAACCATGCACCAACATTGACAGTGCCTTCCAAATGGGATATATCACCCTCCGTAGGGCACTTTGGAGTGAAAATATGATGGCCGCAATATTGAAGTGTTACTCTAAACAGAAGTGATCAAAACTGGCTATTTCAAAGGGCTATTTCAAAGAACTGATGGACAATGATTTAGTCCATGATCAATTGTGCAGGGAAGCTGTTTGATGCTACGCATTGCACGTACTTCGGAAGGCCTCATCCCTATGCTCTAATCCCTTTAGAGGAATCCCTTCGAAGGCATTAGGGCACAGGAATAAACCCTTCAGAATGGAATCCACCCTAATCAACATTGAAATACCAGCTGGGCAGTAGAGAACCATTCATTTTTGAAAGTATATGAGTTGTCTCTTTATATGTGGTGCAAGTAATCACAGGGAAGCAGGTGTTGCCAGAAAAAAAAATTCAAGTCTATAATAAACAAAGTATAAATTCACCCAAAACTGAAAATTATGTTATTAATTACTGACCTGTAATTCCAATCCCAATCTCTTCCAATTCCTTGAGAGCTTTGTTCACCTTCAGAACACAAATTAAGATATTTTGGATCCAAGAGCTTTGAATGATTAGCAAAGACCACTGAAGTCACGTGAAATGTTCTGGCAGTGTTTTTAGTTCCTTTTATGGCCTTCGTGAGACCATTTTAATCTATGGAGAATGTGAGAGCTCTCGAATTTCAGCTAAAATATCTTATTTTGAGTTCCGAAGATGAACAAAGGTCTCTGGGGACTGAAACAACATGAGTTTTCATTTTTGGCTGAACTACTCCTTTAAAACCAAACTTTAACTTTAAAAGTAATAAGCATTATTATAAATAAACATTACTGAACTGAGCCACCAGTTTTTAACACATATCAGAGTTATGCATCGATTCTCTATATGCAGGAAATTACATTTTGCCAGTTCTTGCAAGAAAAAAAGCGCAAATAAGAAAAAAAATCATTATAATCTTCATTCATACATTCATTTTCTTTTCGGCTTAGACCCTTTTTTTAATCAGGGGTCGCCACAGCGGAATGAACCGCCAACTTATCCAGCATATGTTTTACGCAGCGGATGCTCTTCCAGCTGCAACCCATATCTGGGAAACACACATGCACTTCCATTCACACACACACACAACGGACAATTTTGCCTACCCAATTCACCTATACCACATGTCTTTGGAATTGTGGGGGAAACCGGAGCACCCGGAGGAAACCGCACAAAAACAGGGAGAACATGCAAACTCCACACAGAAATGATAACTGACCCAGCAGAGGCTCGAACCAGCGACCTTCTTGCTATGAGGCGAAAGCGCGACCCACTGCATCACCGTGCTCCCCTATAAAAGTCTTAAACTGCATATATTATTTCTGAAATTACAGGCCAAAATATAATATCATTGCACTTGCCAAACTTAACTCTGGATTGTTTAAACCTAAAGATGCTTAATAAGCAAAGCTTAAAAAAAGTGGATATGGCAATGCTTCAACAGCACAGTCTGTACAGCAGCTTTCCATAAAACTAAAACTGCATATATATAAAAAAAAAAAAAACATCAAAAAAATATTGAAATTAGCAAAAATTAAATGTAGAAGTGCACTATAGTTATTTTTACAACACAGTAAAAAGATGACACAATCAAAAAGTGAGGTGACATTCCATGTCCCAAGAGCCAGTTTCTGCGCCTGACGATCAGGTTGTCGTGGTCCTAACCTTCGACCACCACCCGTTTCACAATGCACCGGCCCCTTACGGCACCCCCCGCAGGTGGTGGGCCTGCGAGAGGATGGTCCCACGTCGCTCCTTCGGGCTGAGCCGGCCACCAGGCGCTCGCATACAAGCCCCAACCCAGGCCTGGCTATTAATCAGGTTGGCATCTCCAAGTTGGAGGAAAGTCCTTATCCCAGGTGGAGGAGTTCAAGTATCTTGGGGTTTTGTTCACGAGTGAGGGAAGGATGGAGCGTGAGATTGACAAGCGGATTGGGGCAGCGGCAGCAGTAATGCGGTCGATGTACCGGTCCGTTGTGGTGAAGAGGGAGCTGAGCCGAAAGGCAAAGCTTTCGATTTACCAGTCAATCTACGTTCCTACTCTCACCTATGGTAATGAGCTCTGGGTCATGACCGAAAGAACAAGATCTCGGATACAAGCGGCCGAAATGAGTTTCCTTCGCAGGGTGGCAGGGCGCACCCTTAGGGATAGGGTGAGGAGCTCTGTCACCCGGGAGGAGCTTGGAGTAGAGCCGCTGCTCCTCCACATCGAGAGAAGTCAGCTGAGGTGGCTCGGGCATCTGTTTCGGATGCCTCCTGGACACCTACCTAGGGAGGTGTTCCAGGCATGTCCCACCGGGAGAAGGCCTCGGGGAAGACCCAGGACATGCTGGAGGGACTATGTCTCTCGGCTGGCCTGGGAACGCCTCGGGATCCCCCCGGAGGAGCTAGAGGAAGTGTCTGGGGAGAGGGAAGTCTGGGGTTCTCTCCTAAGACTGCTGCCCCCGCGACCCCGCCCCAGAAAAGCGGAAGAAAATCAATGAATGAATGAACAATCAAAAAGTCATAACAACATATAACATGTTTTCTGGCACTTTAACTTTGTTCATATTTTTTTTTCGGCTTAGTCTCTTTAATAATCTGGGGTCACCACAGCGGAATATACCACCAACTTATCCACCATATGTTTTACGCAGCCCTTCTAGCTGCAATCCATCACTGGGAAACATCCATACAAACTCATTCACACACATACACTACAGACAATTTAGCTTACCCAATAAACCTGTACCACGTCTTTGGACTTGTGGGGGAACCGGAGCACCCGGAGGAAACCCACGGCACTTAAACGAAGTTAATCCGTTTTTTTCTCTTTGCAATTTTTAAAGTTATGCAAATTTTAATGTGGGATTTTAATTGATGTAAATTGAAATTACTTGTAAAATTCAAGTCAACAATTTCTACTTTGACTTTAATTTAAAGAATTTCCCTAAGGTAAATAAGGATGATTCAGGGGTATGGGATCAAAATACCCAAATTAAGGGACATAACTAATAATCCTGTATGTAGGTCATATTTGTATGTGGTTGTCACTCCTAAAACTAAACAGTATGTAAGTGGCCAGCAATTCGTCTAAAATCAGAGAACTAAGTGTCAAAATGATAATGATGCTGCTAAAGTCTGTCAGCTTAAAGCTCATTTAGTAGTCTCAGAGGACCCGCTAATCCCATTGTGTATCTGCAAAGACAACAGCAGCATTTTAAATGGATCACTTGGCTGAAGAACTCGCTGAACTTCACTAAAGCTTCTTCCTACTGCAACATTTAGAAAGACACGCGTGAAGTTTTACAGCAGCTCAATCTGGCTTTCTCTTTGACTCTCTGACGCCTCCCCGGTTTGTACGTCCCTCAGGGAGAGAAGAATGCAGTTCACAGATGCAGTGCTGCTCAGAAATAAATAAATATATGGATTAAATTTACAACAAAAAAAGAAGTTGTGTGTGAACGGGTTTTAATAGTTATATTGGACAGACTACCCTAAAAACAAGTCACTTTTTTAAAATGGCAGGTGGAAATAGATGTGTCAAAATCATCTTTTTTCTTTCTTTTAACAATGAGGAATTAATTTTTCCTCCAAGAACAACACGACCCCGAATATGAGATGATGTAACCGTCACAGCTACATTTCCATGCTAAAATTAGGCTTCTATTATCTGTGCAAAGAATAGAGCTCAAATTGAGTTTGGAATATGGCGAATTTTAGAGAGATGCTAATCAAATTCACTCAGAAAGATGCCTTTCAATCTCATTTGGCCTAATGTCAATGATTACGCATTGTGTGAACCTGTTCTCTCCCTGTACATTCTGCCATCACATTCAACAGATACTTTAGAAAGACACAAAAGACTGATTGAATGATCTACACAAAAACCACAGTAAAATTCTGGATTTTCTGGAAGTTGGAGAGAGAATATAGTTAATTAAATACATAATTATATTTTAAAATGTAACAAAAAAATATTATATAACTAGAGTTCCAGTTTTAGACAGCACAGTACACTGCAAAAAAGCCTTTCTTACCTGGATTTTTTGTCTTGTTTCTAGTCCAAATAGCTAAAAATTCTTAAATCCGAAAGCATTTTCGACACAAGTAAAAAATATATGCCAAAATGAAGTGAGTTTTACCTTAAAGTGAGCAAAATAATCTGTCAATGGGGAAAGCTAAATAATCAACAGGTGAAAACATACCCCCGTATACATTTCTGGAGAGCACAAATTATATAGCCAGAGCTACAAATGGCTGCATTTTATCTTTAGATTGAATGCTACGGGGTGGTATGATGATGATTTTTGTGCTACCAACTGACTGCTAATCTCCATGTGGTCATATTTCTGCTGTTACCAGACTGCCCAGTAGCTCACCATGTACATCGGCGGATTTGAGATGCAGAGAGGAGTTGATGGCAATGACAGGGTTCGAGTTCAGCGAAGAACAGTTATAGAAAGCAGGTTTAAACAAAAACAAAAAGGCAAAAAATAAAATAAACAAGTAAATAACAGGGTGAGAATGTGGTAAGATATGAAAACGTGGTAAAAATCAGGTGGCCACAAGGGCTTTTTTTTTTGGATTGCTCTTGAAAACACTGTCGGTTGGGTTTTTCGATGATCCACTGTTTGACAATTTTTTCTGTTTTAGGGAAGGGGGGATCGGGGCAACCGGGGCTTTTGAAAACAGTATCTGTTGGGTTTGGGGGGAGGGGGGGGGGGGGGTATCGGTAAGTCAGTCACTAAGTCAGTCAATCAACAGGGGCCTCTGATGAATTTACGTAAGAACAGAAGGCATGAATGGCAATTGTGGGCGAAATTTGAGATCTGAAAAAAGCAAAGAGACATCTCGTGCAAAAAAAAAAAAAACAACTGCAAAAAAAGATCCTGCAATGTATTTCACAATCTTCAGAAATGTATATAGGGGTACAAATCAATAATGAGCCTGGGTGGAAAATATTCATGCTTTTCCTTTTGACAAAATATTATTTTGTTTACCCCATTGGTAGACCATTTTGCTTGTTTAAGGAAAAAACTTGCTTAATTTTGGCACATTATTTCTTAAAACAAACCATGTTTTTTGCTTGTAGAAAATGCTTCTTGATTTATGATTTTTTAGACAATTGTAATAGAAACAAGACAAAAAAATTAGGTAAGGAAAACATTTATGAGGTGTATTTGTATATTTTATAAGTGCTTTCTTTATTTTTTCAAAATGTCTTGTTTTATGCAAAGCACCTGCCAACCTCGGGACAGTCTGGAGACAAGGTCACTTCATTGAACTGACCCCTTTCGCAGCACATTGAGCAGTTTCATAATAAGATGTCTGGATTTTGCATTTTAGACATCCTCTGGACCTGTAACATTTCCTTTGCTAAAGCCTCTTTCTCATTTAAGATGCAGTGTACATAGACAAGCGGACAGAAGACTAAGCGAAGAAACTGGGCTGTTTTCAGCATGTGGTATACTCATGGATAGTGAAATTAGTGCTGTGAGAAAAGAAGGAACACGCTTGTTTTCCTTTACTCACCCAATTTTACATCCTTCTCTCTGACAGGGACATACAGTACATACACACGCATACAAAATCTCACACACAAAGCTGAAACAAAGCTTATTTAAAGTTTCACATTCTGACAGCTGTAAATCTAAAAGTATTTTCTGAACTTCTTGTTTCACGTATTATATTGCGTATTATAATACTTGTTTCACTTATTATATTGCGACTGTATATAGTACAGGTCACGATATCCTGAATTTAAATGAGCAAAGAATGCTATTTTACAGATATTATATACTAATACACAGTAAAAATGTGCAGCTTTCCATATTTTGAGAGTCATGCTTTTTATTTGACTTTTTTCCATTTTGTTTATGCTTTTTATTTGCATTATGGAACCTTGATTTTTCTTCCAACAATGTTTAATCTTGAAAAGTTTAAAAAAGTGACTTCTTTGAAACCTATTAATAGTTTAAAGTTATATATTGTCTGGGTTGGTGTGTTTTATGCTACAAAAAACTTGTAATAAACTGCATTTTGGATAAATTTCTGCTATTTTACAGCCTTATTTTCTACACATTATTTTTTATACATTATTTAAAACTACTACAATGTCAATAAAAGTCACTTTGTTAAACTGTAGAGTTGAATTTTCAACATCAAAAGTCGACAGAGCAGAGATCAACATCCTATAATGCAATCCACAACCATAAATAAAAAATTGTAGAGTTGATTTCAACATCAAAAGCCTACAGAGCAGAGATCAACATCCCATAATGCAATTCACAACCCTAAATAAACAGAAAACACTCAATTAACTGTTAATAAAGTGCACGTGATCGATTCCCCAATCTCTTTACTTTACAAAGACACAACCATTATCTAAGAGCTTTAAAACACATGCAGATTTTTGTTGTTGGCTGAGTAACTGGGGCATATGTTGTAAAGACTCCACCATCTTCTGGAAATGAGCTGACAAGCAGCGGTTCATTTGCATTTAAAGAGAAATACATGAAAACAACATTAACAGCTGCAAATGGCAATATTAAGAAACAAAAATAACACTCACACTTGTTCTCAACAAAATACACTCACACTTGCAGCCATTCTCCTAATTTTACAATAAGATGATCATTGCTTTTCCACTCCATTGTCAGCACACTATAGACTTTTAGTAAAATATGTACCCACTGAGACTCAAGTTGATGTCTGGTCTATGTCTCCGTTATTTGCTTGTTTTCTTCCTCACAGCACCATAAGGCTTTATTAAGTCAGTCTCTGTGGGGTATAAACACAGAGGTCTTTTGATCCTCTGTGTTATCATGAATACTCAGTGAGGTCAGATTTTGTATGTATAGCATGAGAATTTGGCTCTGAGATTTATTTTTCTAAATCTCATTGGAAATTCTTCAGTCTACATTTCTGTGAAACACTAATGATCTTCACACTAATGATGTTTATGGCATTTGTAATTGAATATGTTTGCCTCCTTTTGGAAGAGTACAATAAAACATAGCTTAGGTAATGTATTTCAGATTGGCAAAAATTTAGACAGCGCCCTCTATTATATTTGTCATCTGAAACAAGCAACTAAACTGAAGCAATACGTTTTACATTTCACATAAATGTATGCTTTGGCATTATTTTCCAATGAACCTGGACTGTTAATGAACCTGGACTTCTGCTGCTGTAGCCCATTCTCCTCAAAGTTTGATGTGTTGTACATTCAGAGATGCTCATCTGCATACCGCGGTTGTAATGAGTAGTTATTTGAGTTACTGTTGCCTTTACATCAGATCAAACCAGTCTGGCCATTCTCTTCTGACCTCTGGCATCAACAAGGCACTTGCGCTCCCAGAACTGCCACTCACTGGATATTTTCTTTTTTGGACTCTCTGTAAATCCTAGAGATGGTTGTGCATGAAAATCCCACTAAATCAGCTGTTTCTGAAATACTCAGACCAGCCTATCTGGCACCAACAACCATGCCATGTCCAAAGTCACTTAAATCACCTTTCCTCCTCGTTCTGATGATTGGTTTGAACTGCAGCAGATCGCCTTGACAAAGTCTACATGCCACAATGCATTGAGTTGCCGCCATGTGATTGGCTGATTAGAAATTTGCATTAACGAGCAGTTAGACAATAGTACCTAAAAAAGTGGCCGGTGCGTGCATATGCCAAATTACAATACTCAACAATTTGATCAATTACTACTGTGACAAACAGTGTTTAATAGACACAAACATTACTGATATTAGATTTAATATAACTCATTTGTGTCCCCAGAATGTGTCTGTAAAGCTTCAGCTCAAAACACCCATCAGATTATTTATTATAGCTTTCAGTAGTTTGTATTGTATAGCTCTAAACAGCTTGTTGCTGTTTTTGTGTACTGAGCCTTTAAGGCTAGTACTCCCCGCCCACCATTCCCGCGTGCCTGTCAACGTGCCTTAATCTCCTCCCTTGGCTGCGTCAGACAACAGACAGACGTGAAGAAAACGGATCTCATGTAACATTTGTGAGAAATACTACAGTAAGATCTTTTCCAACGAGTATTTGATGCATTTGTTGTGGAGTTGCAACGATGAGTCACACACAATGTCATTACAAAGTTCACACATACACACAGATACATACATACACACACAGCGGACAAACACAAACAGCATGCGCGTTTAGCTTTGCACTCTTTTTGCACAAAAATGTGACAGGATATAGGTTATTATCCACTGCTGTGTGGATTATGTTTTGTTAATGTACAAAATAAACCTGATTTAACATCCACAAACCGGCGCCACGGTGGCCGAGTGGTTAGCACGTTCGCCTCACAGCAAGAAGGTCGCTGGTTCGATCCCCGGCTGGGCCAGTTGGCATTTCTGTGTGGAGTTTGCATGTTCTCCCCGTGGTTGCGTGGGTTTCCTCCGGGTGCTCCGGTTTCCCCCACAGTCCAAAGACATGCGGTACAGGTGAATTGGGTAAGCTAAATTGTCCGTAGTGTATGTGTGTGAATGAGAATGTATGGATGTGTTTCCCAGAGATGGGTTGTGGCTGGAAGGGCATCCGCTGCGTAAAACAAATGCTGGATAAGTTGGCGGTTCATTCCGCTGTGGCGACCCCGGATTAATAAAGGGACTAAGCCGAAAAGAAAATGAATGAATGAATGAACATCCACAAACCGGGATTGAAGCGTCTTCTTTTATAATTGTCCTGACACGCTGATGAAGTAAAGCAGAAGTAAATCGTTGAAGTTCATTACAAACATGCACTGTTTTTAAACCATTTTAAACTTGTAAAACTCACTCTTGATCACATTTGATGGTGATTGATGATGAACTGAGTTCAGTGAACTGAACAGATCTTTTATTCCCAGTTGCTTTGCGCATGTCCTGTCTTGTTGATATGATTATACACATTACTACGGAGACATTTTAATACGCAGCTCTCAATCAATTCGGTAGGCGGGGGACCGCACTCCTACGTCAAGTTGCGGTTGGTCTCAAAACCGCTTCAGTTGGTCTAGTTTTTATGTTATGTTTTTTTTTCTTTTTTTTTAAAAGGACTGGGTGTGTTTATATTACCCCAAAATGAAGGTAAATACACTATACCAACACATATGTCTGTCGAAAACAGCTTAAAAGTTGATTTTTTTTTTACCATAGGTGCCCTTTAAATTAATTTAAAACGTGTTTTAAATGAATTTCTATTTGTCGCATGATTAGAATGGTAATATTTGTTTACTTAGATCTACTGTACAGTCAATGCAATTAACATAGAAAATAAGTTTGCATTACAACACTATTTTGATTAGTCAGTGCTATTTCTGTCCATATAATAATTCACAACTGAATCAAACTTGCAGTGTTTGAGGCGAATATTTCATACTCTTACATCTGCAATACAAAGTCATGCTTGTGAAAGTAACATCATCAGGCAGATCCAGAGTCTCACAGCTCATACTAAGTTGCTAAACTATTCTCATTGATGCCCTTGCTGAATCTGAATGACGGCTTTCATTTCCCCCAGCGTTCGGAGGCGCAGAGCTGCGATTGAGCCGTTCGCTTCTCCTCCAGTGAGTTCTACCTCACGGAACATAGAGGAGCTGTAATACCGAAGGAAATTTGCATATCAAACATGCCATAGTTATCACTCGAGGGAGGACATCAAATCCTCCAGTGCTCATTCTCATGTTTGTTTGCGAGTTGATAGTCAAAGCTGTTTTGGTCTGATGCTAAAAGTGAATGCATTATTAGCTGCTCTGCTAATGGGGTGTGTATATTCGAGGTTGCTACCGATCTTTAGTGATTTGATTCTGGGTTTATTTTAAAAAGGAATATGGCAAACATCAGCATTAATAAAAATTGTGAATTGTCATCTAAACTGTACTGCTAAGTGATAGCAATCAAAAATAGCATAACAGAGTCAGAGTGATAGCCTAGTTGGCAGTGTGCTGACATACAGCGCATCTGCTTGCTGAACATTCTCAATCCCATAGCC
This sequence comes from Danio albolineatus, assembly GCA_903798035.1. Taxonomy (NCBI): domain Eukaryota; kingdom Metazoa; phylum Chordata; class Actinopteri; order Cypriniformes; family Danionidae; genus Danio; species Danio albolineatus. Next base: position 913,087 of record CAIGQQ010037872.1, read on the forward strand.
CTCTGTCCATAAAACGTACAAAAAATAAATCTTAAAAATTAAAATAAATGAGCGTAACAGAAAATATATGTGGTTTCTAACAAATTATTGTGGATAAGTTATGCAAAATTTAATTTTATGATGGTTTTGATCATAACTACTGTATGTGTCTGCAGTGAGTAATCAAGCTATAAAAACTACACACTCTTCTGGAAAGGCTACAGAGAAAAGTACACCAATCTAGTTTTTCTTCCCCTCAAAAATAAACATTTACACTAAATGAGTTTTGAGTGAAAACTAGGGCTGCACAATATATCATGTCAGCATCAATATCACAATGTGTGTGCTTGCAATAGTCACAGGATATGCAGTGTTGAATTGGGATTTCGGTTGATCAACAATTGAGAAAATATGAGATTTGTGGAGCCAAACTTTGTAAACTTTTGAATTTCAAAAGAGTGTAAAGCATTCGGGCACATTAACGCAATACATTTTTAACTTTAACGAACAGAAGTTTTACTGAATTATTAACATAATGAAGACTGCAGTATATAGTTTTATTTTACATTTCATTATTGAATTTCTGTACCTGAATACTGCTTGAATCTCCGGGAAAACCATAAAGCACTATACATTTCACTTTTTTCTTTACTCTACCTGTATAGTTATTATTCTTGCTTGCAAAATATTTTTTTTTTACATGTTTCACCCACAACATCTAAGCATTTATTCCAAATGTATCCATTGATAATAATACACCATGATGAAAGTTAAAGTAATTTCACAACAGAACAAACCCTGTGCCTTTCGCATCAGTATTGACAATACATCTTTCTCATTGCATATCAATAAAAACACTAGGGTACACAAAGGTTTTGTGGCATTCATCAGGCGGGGTGGCAAAAAAAGTGGTCTCTTAAGGCCCGTGAACACAGAGATGTTTTTTGCTCACGTCTTTGGTCGACGTTTAACGCCTCGTGACTAAATAAAGGGCGTCAATGTGATTGTGCACACCTATGCGCAAAACGCCAGGCGTAAAACCGTCATTTAAAAAAAAAAAACACCTCATGCTTGTTTTTTTGTTTTGCCGCGCCACATCAAAACCTTCTCCACCAATCAGATTGGCACTTTTGTTCACGTGTACGGAGCCGCTGAAGTTACAGTAAACACTCCTTAGAGGCGCTAAAGAACAAAACTGTCAATGCGAGTGCACAGAAGATGCCCAGAGGCGATATGAACGTGAAGCTGCTTATTGCACTGGTGAACAATAATCATTTCTTCATCGCTTGAGCTGCTACTCGAACCATCAATGCTTTGCCGATTGCCAACAACAAGCATGTCAACTTTCTCTTTTCTTCTTTTGTGTATCAAGCGGGTGTCAGAACCTTGGCGCCACCCTGTGCGCCATCTAACGTCAAGGAGTGATTTTGCATACTCTTCTGCTCAACGACAGGGGAAAATCGCTTGGGTTTGAATGTGGAAAACGTCTCGAAAAACGTTGACGATAAACGCAAAGGAATAGCGTTTTGGTATGTACAAGCCTTTAGGGTGCTTTTTACAGTAGCACAATCGAACTAGGGTACAGTCCAGGCAATTGAACCAAGTAAAGTGCTTTCACAATAGCGGTTTTGGTCCACACCCGGGTTTGTTTGACGTCAAAGCATGGTACGTTTAGCTAGTTTGAACAATGTCTTCTGAACTCAGGTGCACACCTGTGAACCGTACCTAAGTCTGCCTGAAAGAGGTGGTCTAGGGTACTTCTGATATGAATGCAATCGTATTAAATAAAGGAAGTGAACCACCAACTGCACAACAAACTTCATAACGTTCATTTGTGTGTGTGTATCACCTAACGTTACCTTGGCGTCAAGCGGGATTGACCCAGTGATAATGTCTGCTTGTCTCCTCCAAAAGCAACTTCGGCAGATATGGTGTGATGTTTTGAACAATTTAAATATTTTTGTGGCAGATAGACGCAAGTCGCTCTCAGTAGTTTACCAAAATAGAATTTTATTTCTCTCTATGTTATTAATATAATTTTAAAATTAAATAATATTGTGATATTCAAGATTTGTGATTCATCTTCAAAAGTCTCCGTAGTTGTCTTGACAACACAAACACTGCTGTCATCTAAACGAAAACCCAGCCTCTGTTTTCTTTTGATGAAAAAGACGCGACTGACATAACATGCTTTTTCAGCTCAGAGTTGATTTTTTTCAACTGCGAGTGCACTGTTGCGAGTGTTGTAATTGTCTCATGTGGTCCAGGCAGTGCATTAACCGGGTCATATTGGCCGTGTTGTTCTGTTTATGTCAAAAACCGTAAATCAAATCTCCACACAAGCAAAAGCTCACCTCAACAACGTACAAAGTGGCATCACTGAGTTTGAATTAATTTATTTAAAAAACGGGAGAGAAAGAGAGGAATTTACTGTACATTACTCTATATAATAATAATAATGTGGCATTTCCATTCAATAGACGTCAATAGAAGCCAAAACAGTGATTTGGCATCAAAATGTCTTGTCTTGTGTTCCACGGATGAAAACGTCACACTGGTTTGGAATAACATGAGGGTACAAATAACAATAAATGACTCAAATATTCTTTTTTTGGGTAGACTAACACTAGCGATTACACTTTTGCCATTGTAAAGAGGGGATTCAGATGACCAACAGTTGTGGCTCCACATTCCAGATTTGGCCAACTATCAGGAAATTGTGTGTTACAGTACCTGATCTGAATAATTATTTTAGTGAATCACACAGCACACACAATGCACGTCACATGCACAATTTCACCAATTTTCCCAAAGCTTTTACCTTGCTAATGCTAATGTAGCCTTTTCGATGTACCATAAGAGCAACCTTCAAGCATGATCCATTCCGTCCTTCTTAATTCGCCAACAACACAACCTCATCATGTGTGACAAGACTGTTTCTGCCTCAACCCAACACTGCTGCCCTTCATAAATAATTAAAGATCTAATCTGTGATATTTCCAAAGGTCAGCCGCACAACAAAGCCACAAAAAAATGCCAGCCTCCCCATTTCTCTCAACGTTTTCACTTTCTTTACTACTTCCGGACTGAGCCTTTGGAGAATTCCACAAGAATTTTTTTTATAAGCCAGCAATTATTGAACTCTCAGGATTGACCTACAGTCCATTTTGAAGCTCTGCAGATAATGATATAAAAAACACCCCGCAACCTCGGTTCAGCTAAATGCTAAGGAGCAAAAGGTCACTAAAGCCTTCTTGCATACCCAAATACCTAAATGTATTATTTAAATACATCTGAATATAAATATGAGCTAGCGCTAACCTTGATTGGTCTCCTTGATGCATTATCTATAAGGTTCCACAAATCTCCAGACGCAGGAGAACTATGCTATCTTCCGCGCAGCTCAGGAAGTGCTCTCAGAATTAACGATGCCAGCAAAGACATTCCTAATCCATGAGGTATTACTGTACATTACCATTATTCACATCACGAATGCAGAACCACGAAACTTTGCCAGTTATTAAAAGTTAATCCTTGTGTATAATTGTAACGCATGCATTGTTTCAGCAGTGACGATCTCTGCTGTAATTAGCGCAGTTATCATGTCTGTGTCCGCACACTGGGTTATGTAAATGAAGCGTGCTGAATGAAATGTTTAGTGGGCTGGAGATTTATTCGAATGTTTAAAGCTGACAGTGAGCTTAATCATTACAGCTTGCTCTAGTGGAATGGATTTTTTTCAGCAAACAAGGTTTTATCTCGCTTCGCCTCTCGACGGCAACGTCAGAGAAAGACACAGAAGGGAAGTTTTCTTTAGCCTCAGAAACATCATTCCTGAGATCCTTTGTTCCCTGTATCGCGCTGGAACAGAAGAGGAACGCTGGCCAACTGGAGAACTGGTACATCGTCAAATATGTCAGGGAAACAACTGAATATAGAGTGCCTGGCAAGTTTTTGCAGGAAATTTCATACCGTCTTCAATGTTCTTTGACATTTAACCCTCAGAGAATAAGTTTATATTCACGACCAAAGCCAACTCTCCCTGGGAACCTGTTTCGTAAAGTATGCAACAACACATGCTTTGACCTTCTTGAAATGTAGATACAGCATGCTGATTTCTGAGCAATCCTCTAAAATTGTTCTTGTTCCTCAAATATTGCTAATTCACACTGACCTTCAGTAAAGTAGCTGGAAATGCATAATACGAGGCCTTCAGCGCGGATGCGATGACCTCTATTAAAGCCTATGCTGAAAGATAGAGGTCTGAAACATCAGCACTGTTAGAGCATTTCATTGCAGCCTTCCAGCACTCTATAAAGTTTCATTAAGGCCAAACTAAATATCATTTGAAGAAGCTTATAACTTACTGAAAAACCTATGTTTTATGAATAGCATTAAAATCTGGTCACCACATACTGTAGACCCACAGATACATTCAAAGACATTCTCTCACTTACACACTCATGTACCTTACTAAAATACTATCAGATCCTGTTTACACCTTGTTTGAAGACGCATCTTGGGTGATTGGATGACATGTGGATGACACACATTCCAGTTTAGTGTTTTATTTATCTTTTTTCCCCATTTTCAACCACTTTTCTGAAATTCTTTGAGGGACAATACACTTGATATTGTAATACAAAGACAACCAATGTTACATACATTAGGCATAAAGCACAAACCTAATTTGCAGTCCTTGTCGCACCTAATAATGTGAAATATGCTTCCACAGCTTCCACATGACGATAAAAGGGGAGAACGGGAAACAGTAAAGTTTCAGTGCATTGCAAAAAATAAAAAATAAATAAATAAAACATTTTTTTTTTTTTTTTTTTTTTTTTTTTTTATCTTGTTTCTGGTCCAAATATCGAAGATTTCTTAAATCAAGAAGCATTATCTAGACAAGCAGAAAATATTGGCTTGTTTGAGAAATGATGTGTCAAAACTAAGTGAGTTTTTCTTTAAAACAAGTTAAATAATCTAGTGGAGTAAGCAAAATAATCTTATATCAAACGAATGGGGTAATTTTGCTTATGTTTAAAAGTATACATTGACATGACCAGATTATGCACACAAAGTGAAAAACTTTCACTGATTCAAACTTTGACAGCAACACACATACAAGCTAGTCAATGATGTGTTCCACTGCTCTTGCGTTTTGGTGCAGCAACAAACTGACATTGAATGGTGCAAGCAATTGAAATGATTGGGTTTCTTCCTGCATCTGGTGTGAAAGCCATTGTGTGAAAGTCTCGCAGTGAAACTTTTTCTCTTTTGTCTGAAAACTGAAAATGCCACTTTCGGCCAATAACTTTCAGCATCCCTCATCGCATCCATACTTTCTTCTAAATTCAAATCAAGCTTACCTTGTTAGATAGTAAAGTTTAAATGCCATCTGCATAGAACATATCTCGTAATATAATTAGTTCAGTATGGAGCAGGTGGACTTTTGTTGTTTGAATGCATTCAACCGCTACAGAAGCAATCCAATCAAATGTGATTTTAACAACCCCTGGAAGTGGTCCTAAAGGGACAATGTCAAAATGCTTCAGACCACATTTACACCTGTATTTAGCCCTGTCCATCTGTGATGGGATCGCCAAAAATATCTTAAATCCCTGTGTAAACAGGCCCTATATTTTATGGTATGGTATCAGTTGCCTAATTTGTTTCTGTAATTATTTACTTTTATGTCACTGCCTTGTGTGGCTTTACGCACATATTCTGAAAAAAATAATGACACAGTTTGTCTGCACTAAGTCTTAAACTTTCCTTCAGCTTATTCGGTTTTGTTTTTTTTTTTTATCAGGGGTCGCCACAGCAGAATGAACAGTTGTTTCTGAATTAAAATCAATTAAACATTTTATTTATATTATTATTTAAAATTTGTGAAAAATAAAATAATAATAATAATACATTTATAAAATTACTATATTTGCACACATATTACACTATATTTACAGGCATTCAAAACTTTGGGACTTTTTAAACTTTCTTTGAAACAAAATCTACAGTTTAAATGCACCAAGTAAGAGATGAGTAATGGTTCGCATAGCTAAACAATTCAAGTAAACAAGCAATAAAATAATAAAACACAGCAACAAAAAATAAAACTGTTTTCAACATTTATAATAGTAAATGTTTTATGACCACCAAATGAACGGAGAATAAATTCTGATTGATCATGTCAATCTGAAGACCTATTAAAAGTTTCAGACAATTCTGTTTTCATCAGTCACGACAACATATGTTTTTAGTTCATTGTAACCTATTAATCTAAGTTAATTATGTTCTAACTTTGAGCGTTAAGCTGTTTTAAGTCAAGTTAACATAATATAAGTTCATTGGACTCATAAGATTAATTAGATTCGGCTTAAAAATGTAAGGCAAACAGTGTGTTTTATAGTTTAGGAGTAAACTTCAAAATGCAGACGTACTGTTATAAACAAATTGGACTAATGAAGTTCTCACTAAGATCTCAAGCTTAACTTTTTTCATCTAGTTACTGTGAATACCAACTTACTGAAACAAATTCAGCCTTTTAAATTTAAGCTTCTTTCTCTAACAAAGCTATCATATCAAGTCATAAAAATTTGGAAAATAAAGTGCGTTACATTCCCAAAATGCTACCTACAATCTTTGTTCTCCTCTGCAAAAAAACAAAACAAAAGTAAATAAATAATAACAATGTTAAAGTTCCTCGGCAGAATGGCGAGTTTAAACTTAAATTTAGTTCATGACTAGGAGCTTCAAAGCCGAGCAGAACTATTAAAACCTGAATGTTTACTATTTACTTCTCTCTCCAGGACGTTCCTTATCTCTGGCAACAGCAAAGCAGTGCGGGTGCAGGTAAACATCATGTGGTCTATGTATGTCTGTGTAAGCGTGTGAATATGCAAAAGCCTCAGTGTGTGCCACTAACGCGGCTGCTCATGTGTGACGTCCTCTCTTTGCCCTCTCCTTGTGTTCTGCTGGCAGGGTTGATTATGCCGCTTGTCCTTTTAACCCTGCGGCTTTGAGTCAGTGTCATCCCGGGTCTCTCATTAGTCTCTTTTCCCCATTAAACATTCATGATCTGCGTTTGCATGTCAACAATGCACAAAGGTCACTGAGGAATGATAACTCTGGATGGTTATGGGTTTTGCATCGCACATAAACTGTAACTTTATTTCTCAAATAAAATCTCTGGCTTCCACCAGCTGCGACTGCCTCTGTGAGTTTTCATAAAGCAGGAAAAGAAAATTATTGAGCTGCCATGCTTTAACTGGGCTCAAACTGTCAGAGGTGAACGACTTTTAGATGTTTTATCAGTTATATTTATGACTATCAGCATTTTTATGATTCAGGGGCTGAATAAAACATTAAGTGAAGTTTAGTTATAAACTAATTTCGAGAGGAGCGCATGCTTATGATTGACACGGCTGGCCCAGAGTCAAGCTAATTCACAATCCACCAATCAGACGATTCCCAGCTGAGTATAAATAACCAAAGCATCTTACCTTAGTCATCTTCGTCTTAAAGAATCCCCCCTTTCACCCCCTCTCCTCCCTTTTCCTTTATAGGGCAGCACGGTGGCCCAGTGGCTAGCACTGTTGCCTCACAGCAAGAATGCCTCTGGTTTGTGCCTCTACCCAGCCAGTAGACATTTCTGTGCGGAGTTCATGTTCTCCCTGTGCTCGAGTGGGTTGTCCCCGGGTCCTCCGGTTTCCTCCCACAATCCAAAACATGAGACATAAGTAAATTGACTTAAACAAATCAGCACTACACCCAAATTCCACCAGCAGCATACCCTCATAGCAATTTATAAGCAGCGGGAGGGCGGGGGTTCTCGAGATCTACCTGAGCTCAAACTCCCCTCTCGCCCTGCAAATGGGAGGGAGCCCCGGGCTCGAGGATCTTATGAGCTCAGGGCTCTCTTCCAGGACAGCATGCCAAACTAGCTTCATTACCAATCATGAGCTAAGTGTGAACTCTTGAATAATGATGATGATAGTGATGATAATGATAATAACATTAATAATGCAACAAATAATTCTTTTTGTTTTTATTGTTGTTGATCAATAACAAATGGAGTTTTCCAAGTAAACTCTAATATAAAAATAGTTAAAAAACAGACAAACAAACAAATATTGCTGTTATCTATATTAAAACATGTATTAAATTATGATAATCTAAAAAAGGTAACAATCTTTTATCTGACAATATCATAACAACTTGATCAATTTGGCAGGAGTTTTAATAAATAATTTGAAATTTGCGTTTGATAAATCTGTTTGCTATATATAAATATATGTAAAATAATAATGTAAATATAAATACAAATGTTTTTGTTGTTGTTTAAAAACCACATTAAATTAAATTAAATTTTTGTTTTATTGTATTTTATTATATTATATTTTATACGCAAACACGTAGCAGTAGCATCCTTTATATTTCAAATAAAATCTCCGCCAGATGTGACTGCTTCTGTGAGTTTTCATAAACCAGGAAAAATCATCAGGCTGCCATGCAGTAACTGGGCTCAGACTGTCAGAGGTGAACGAAATGCAATTTCTATAGGTAAAATGAAAATTGGATGGTTCCTTCCATCTCCCATATGTGTCAAGGATCCAATTTTAATATATTTTCTGTCCCCTAGAATGATTGTTTGCTTCCTGCGAGTGCTCACGCTTCTCTCCCGCTGCACGGCTGCAATTATCAATTACTCATTGACACTGATGTCTCCTTTATCATCGTTACGTCTCTGCATGTTGTTCACACATTCTATTACATTCACTTGATACAAGTCAGTGCTACTGCAGGCATGGCGTCTGTGTGATATCAAACTTTTAATGTTTTAAACAGCTTGTTTTGCAGTTTACCTTCAATAAAGAGTTTGTTGCCTCCACAGAGAGTAAGAAAGACGCAAAAAAAGCTGTGGAAAGCACTTGGTGTGGCCTTAATGAACAGATACATTTAGTAAAATGAGAATAGTGCAGTTGATGACTGTGCACATTTAGATATTTCATCAGCTATACAGCCTTTTTATGTTCCAGGGTGTAGTGAAAAAGTTTTTAAAATATATACAAAATAAAACAATTATTTGTACCACTATTTTACTTTTAATACAAAATAATTATTTCAAAGTGTTTCCAAATAAAAATATATAATGGAAATTTACATAAGAAGAAAAATTATTATCTTTTTTATATATATGAGCAATTCCAGCATTATGGATGTGATATTTGCAGTAAATTCTCAAAACAGAAATTGACAGAGGAAGTATATATTAACATTATATTGAAACATCGGTTTATAGTTTCCATAACATCTAACCACAGGTTTGTGAGAGCAGAGAAATATCAATCTGTTAACTTTTTTTAATATTTTAAATAAGAAAAATAAACATGCGTTATGGATGTGATGAAAAAAGCTAGCAAGTTTACAGTGTACAACATATTTTGTAGAAATTCTGTGAATTAAACTGCACAACCTAAAAGAAATAATGCTCATCAAAAGGATAAGACTTGTCTTTCTAGAACAAAAATAATTTTCCATTTTTGCATTTATAAGGAAAAAGCTTTGTTATGGATGTGACATCTCTCTGTTATGGATGTGACGGATGTGAAATTGCCACTTATGCGATTTTACCCATAACATGACTTGATAATTAACCCAGAAGAAAAGATTTTCAACTTTTTTTAGAGGTGATTTGAATAAAAAATTAATCATTTTTTTTATAAAAAAATTGCATCATCAGGTTAAGCACTCCCATTGGTTCTTGGTTTAAATCTAGTTGTAAGAGAGTCACACTGCAGGAAAGTATCTGAAACCTTCTGACACTGCCAGATTGGTATTAGAGAGAAAATGTGATCACAACTAACATTGATCAGCTGTCGGTGAACATCGTCAAATTAACAATTCATCTTCAATTCAATTTTGATTTCTATGACCTTACAATGTTTCTGCCAAAGAAATTAACATAGATGAAGAAAAGAGAATAAACAGCCATTTTAATATTTCAAATCGATCATTTCATATTTTAGTTTAATGGAAAAGTAATTTATTTTTGTTTTGGTTTTTTTTGTTTTTTGAGGGGGGTGGGGGTGGGGGGGTGTTATTTAAAATCTGTGTTAGTGATAGGCTAGTCCAAAAACTCATGTACATGTTGCTTATTACACACACACACGGATGTACAGCAACACACAAATACATTTAATATGAAAATTACTCATATTATTATCATCTACATAAATAAAAAATGCTACCTTCTTCTGTGCCTACTTCATCTCAGGGTACTTTGATGAAATCTGGCTCCTTCCAATGGTGATCTGTGTTTTCACTAGTGAAGCGTTTAGTTTTACACTTTGAATGACATGTAAAAAGTGAAAGTGACATGGCGTGATGGCATTTCAATTTTAAAGGGAATGGGAGATGAGACTGAGACTCTAATGCATGATACATCTTAATACATGTTATGGCTAAGAGAATAAGTACAACCCTTTCAGATGAGGCACCAGGCACGCAGACCATATTTTCCATCCATCAAAAGTGGACTCGGGCATGATCAGCGTGCACTTTACACCATGCGCTAGTGAAAATAGAGCCCATAGTGTAAGCAGGGCTTAATATGTGCCTCACCTGTCATCATTTTCACCTGCCATTATGAGATGTATAATGGCAAATAAATATTTTTCCACTGATGTGCGCTATAAATGCAATTTCTGTACGATTCAAATTATTTTAATAGTTTTTATGACCAAAATCATTGTGTTTTGTGTATTTCCTGTTCAATTACAGCATCGGAAGCGGGGTGAAACAGCACTGAGCTGTGTCTCACATTAGATTACACAATCCGCTGCACGCTGGGTTGAGCGCGCGCCTTTTGCTCACTCAGTGTACTGTATGTTACCAATGTAATGCTTTATTAAAATGTTTTTATACATTGTCCTAACTTTCCATATAGTAGGTAATGTATTTCACGTATGTCTATCACTTATTTAGTGTTAGGATCTGACATAAAGCCACACTGAAAAGACATGAGGTGAGGCAGGCAGTAGCTCTGCCGAAATGAAAAGGGTGCATGTGAGCTTAGGCATGGGACGGTATACGATTCTGACGGTATGATAATCTTGGAAAAAATATCGCGGTTTCACGGTATTATGATTATTGCTCTAAAATATTTTCCTTTTAAACGTCTGGCTTTTTCCCTTTTGAACGCAATATATTTTATTTTGAGAAACATTTAAACTACTTTGGAGCAGTAAACATGTCAGGCTAAATAATTCAAGTGAATTGTTGAATTTGTTTAAAACCATTCATTTGTTTAAAAAACACAGATGTCTTTACAATGTACACTTAAAAACATGAAAAAAATGTAAATAAAAATCTTACTCATACCTTAGGAACGGTATTGCAGAAAATTTTGGCAGTACGAAAACCTTGACTTTTCCAAATCGCGGTATACCTTAAAAACGGTTATCGTCCCATGCCTAAATGACCTCAGTTATTCTTGTTCAGCGGTTGCTCTTCTTCTATGCAGTAAAGTTCAATAGGAGTCAGTTATTTAGTTTTTCTCTGACTGATTGCAAAAAAAATCACTTGCCAAATATACTGGTTGGATATGTTTGTAAATCTGACACTTTTGACTTAGAAAGTGTCAGTGCCTCACCAGTCACAAACCTCACTCCACGTCACTGCATTGTGCAACAAATGGAACACAACAATGTCAAATCGATCCCTATTTACTCAGATTTGTCAAAGCGATTAGACATTTGATGTATATTATTCATGCCAGGTCAGTAATGTCATGAAATTCATTTACTGACAAATTATTGTCATATGTATTAAAAAAAATGATGAATCAAAAATGTAAGCATATTCTTAAACAATCGTAGCATATGCAATCTTAAATAGTTAGAGGTTGGAGGGGGAAAAATCAGTTTTCAAAAGGGATCTTATTGAAAAAGGGTTGGCACAATAACCTACATCCTCTATTGCGCCTCAAAATAATAACCTTTACATGGGATCAACACAACTGCCTTTCTTCATTTCTCATCACTAGCCATGAAAGATTGCAACTGGATTTGTTTTCTTCTACAACCCCAGTGCCCTCATCTTACTTGGCTAGTCATCAAGAATCCTGAAGGCTAAAGATCCAATTAGCCTGAGCAGCGCTGCAGACTCTGTTCCTATACCAACAACCCAGAGCCACCACATAGCATACAGCCAATTACACACCTGCTGGATAGAGACCAGCAATCATGCTGAAGTAGCTACTATCCACTGTTTTCTGACTTTAGGTGTTATGGAAATGAGGGTCTCTCAAAGACACTTGGACTCCACTGGACTCAACCGCCACTGTTTCAAGGGCATCAATGACCCCGAGAGACGTTCAACAGGGAGTTTGAATAATCCCGAACGTTGAGTGCTGAATCTGCCCATTATAAAGCCATTAAAATGATAAAGGAAAGCAAAGTGCCTTTTTTGCTCAGTACCACATAGACTTTCAAATGCTATTGCTAGGTGAAACCAACCAACAAAACTGTGCAAAATAAAAAATAAAAAAAAGAAAAATCTCAGCTTTCTCACAACATCCATCATGACCAATGACCTTAAAATGAGAGCTGTTATTTGCTGCATCGAGTACTTCCTGTGCCGCTCATATCCACAGCGGCGGTGAAGAGCAGTTAAGGCTAATAAACCTATAGCGCAGCAATAAAACGCTTTTAAATCGCATTCATTTGTCCTGTCTGTTATGCAACCGCTCACAAATGACTGTTTTCCTGAGGCAGCGAGCGGGTCTTTTAAATCACATCGCGTATTCAATGCTGTGCTCCGCTCGGCTCATTTTCACCGGGTTATTTCCCACAGGAGGCCGGCGAGGAGTTTCAGGGGACTGCAGCAAACAAATAGAGGTCAAAGACGACCCCACAGTAACTGTATGGTAAAAACTCATCTGTTATGACTCGTGTCAAGCCTCATGATATCAGTGATCTTTGTAGTCCCCGAGTGGAATTACAGTTAGTACTTAAATGTTTAAAAGGCACGCATAACAATGAGACAAGAGGCTCATGAATATATTGAATGAATTTATTTGCATGACTTTCACATTTCACCATTAAAGCAATGACACTGATAACTATATTTCAGTAGTGTGGCTTTATTCATTTTAGAATAGCGGTTCTAGTTCCAATTTACAACCAACCGAGCTAAGCAAATAGTCAGTTATGGTAAAAATATATATGTTGAAAGTGTGATTGGTTTTACTTAGCCTATACGTTCATACAGTTAAAGTAAAAAGGTCTTTTCCCAACTAGAAATTGAAAGCTTTTGTGTGTTTTAAGCGTTAATTTTCCTGATGACTGCTTTTCTAGGGCCTAAGAAACTAAAAATGTAATTTTCAAACAGCGAAGCCATGTTTTGTGCGTCCAGTCTGTAGGGGTGCACAAGTATTTGACAAGCAAAACAACAACAGTGGACTGCAGGACTCTACAGACCATAATGTTTCTTCATCATCAGCTTCTGGCCTGGCATATATACAGCATATACAGTCAAGACCAATACGGCATATGAAAAATTATATATTCACTCACTATCCTTCAGCTTATTCCCTGATTTATCAGGGGTCACCACTGCAGAATGAATTGCCAGTTACTTGGATGCCTTAATTAGTATGCCCTTCCAGCCACAATATATAGAATTAGTCATTCATTCATTTTCCTTCGGCTTAGTCCCTTTTTAACTACCCACCAACTTTGCATATGTTTTACACAGCGGCAACCGAGTACTAGGAAACACCCATACACATTCACATACTCACATTAATACACATACCCATAGACAACAGCCAATTTTACTTCTAAAAATCTATGACTTATCCAAGACTTTCAAGCAAATTTTCATGATTTTGAACATGAAATTTTCATGTTTCATGCAATGTCTAGTGTGGTAAAAAAAACACTGACTGATCAACTTTATTACAGCATATCGTAAAACACGCAGCAATCTATTTAGGTTCAATTTAAATTTATATCTATGTACAATTGATTTAGATAATGCTTACACCACACTACCAATGTGAGAGTATGTGATTGGCCAAGAACAGAAAACAAGTAAATAATCTATATTGCAGTATACAGACATCTGTTTTCCATGACTTTTCCAAAACTGTGTTTTTTTTTTGTTTTGTTTTTTCAAAACTTTTCCAGGCCTGAAAAATGCCATGTCGAAATGCCATGACTTTTCCAGGTTTTCCATGACGTATGAAGCCTGGAGCCACTATGCCACTCCTTTATATAATTATACAAATTTTAAAAATATTAAACAAATTTTTATAAAATTATAAGAGTATATGGAGGGTGCGCTTCTAATATTACGTTGAAAAAGGTTGAGAGCCACTGCTTTATGTAAATACCACAAGTGAATTTTGGCATCACAATATTATTAATGTACAATATGAAAAATGCATATTCATTTCCAGATTTGCAAACGATTGCATTAAATGGCATTACTACATTATTGGTGCTATTAAAAATTTAACTCTGAGTCAGCTTTGGATGACAGCAAAAGCTAATTTAAATGTAAAATAGGGGAAATGAAAGTGCACAATTAAAAATCCAATATGGCCCACCCCAGTGGTACCATAAATGGAGCCCTTTGGCTACCAGCCCTGAGCCTCAGCAAAACCACCTCGATCATGGTGAGAGAGAAGGTGGCAATGCATGAGCCGTATGTGCGCTGAAGGTCACCAAAGGCTTCTCTATCCTTGTCAAGTCGAGTGCTAAACTTCTCTCCTCTCAAACAACGGCGGGGTGTTGATGGAGCATCTGATTCCAAATAAAAATGATAACGGTGACGGTCAACATCTCTGACACCTCCTGCCAATTAGAAGGCACGAGTTGGTTATGCGCTGGGGGGAGGTGACACAATCCTGTCGCTCAATCCAGTAACCCTAGGCTTTGAGAGCGTCACCCGTCTCCCCACACATCTCACCTCTGATGATCTGTCCAAACTGATCCCAGTTCATTCCCCTGCGTCTTAGCTGTCTTGTTATCCGTCACAAGCTGCCTTTCCATCTGTAAACTCACGAACAGGCTTTTGCACTTGGGCTTTTAGCACTTTGTTTGCTGTTCGAAAAAGGTTGGCCTTGCTGAAACTTTTACTCTAACTTCTTCTAACAAAACTATAACTCTGTCGTTTCAGATAATGAGGTATTAGTTTAGTGACTGGCGATTTGCTTTGAAAATCTACTCTAATGGCACTGTTTGTCCAGAAGTGCCTTAAGTAAATACTTGAATTAACACAGTTAATACTTTTAGAAATAATTAACAGTCATATTCAACAAGGCTGCATTAAACAGATTCAACATTCATTCATTCATTTTCTTTTTGGCTTAGCTCCTTTATTAATCTGGAGTCACCACAGCGGAATGAAAGGCCAACTTATTCAGCATAAGTTTTACGCAGTGGATGCCCTTCCAGCTACAACCCATTTCTGGAAAACATCCATACACACTCATTCACACTCATACACTACGGAGAATTTAGCCTACCCAATTTACTTAAACCACATGTTTTTGGACTTGTGGGGGAAACCGAAGCACCCGAAGGAAACCCACGCAACCATGGGAAGAACATGCAAACTCCACACAGAAATGCCAACTAACCCAGCCAGGGTTTAAACCAGTGACCTTCTTGCTGTGAGGCAAATGTGCTACTCACTACGCCACAGTGGCGCCCAAAACCGATTCAACAGTAAAGTCTATTTTCAAAACTATAAAGCAGGGGTGCCCAAACACTGTCCCAAACATGGTCCTGTCCTGTAGAGTTTAGTTCCAACCCCAATTAGACACACCTGATCCAGCCAATCAAGCTCTTTCTAGGTATACTAAAAACTTCTATGCAGCAGTGTTGAAGGACATTTTGGCTAAACTACACTACCTGACAAAAGTCTTTCCAAAAGTACTTCTCGATCCCAGTTGTAAGAGCAACAATTAATAACTTGACTTCTAGTTGATCATTTGTGAAAGTGGCAGAAGGTTGATTTTTCCGATGAAACATCTGTTGAACTACATCCCAATCATCACAAATACTGCAGAAGACCTATTGGAACCCACATAGACCCAAGATTCTCACAGAAATCAGTCAACTTTGGTGAAGGACAAATCATGGTTTGGGGTTACATTCAGTATGGGGGTGTGCGAAAGATCTGCAGCGTGGATGGCAACATCAACAGCCTGAGGTATCAAGACATTTATTCTGCCAATTACATCTCAAACCACAGTTTTATTTAAGTGTTTTTTAAAGCATGACGGTAAAAGACAAAATCGGTTATGAATGTATTAAAACATATGCTTGTTTGTTGTAATAATGTTGTTTGATGTTTGTTGTAATAATGCAAAAACATTGTGCAAAAAAACTCATTTGTGCATCTCCTTACTTCCGTGTGATGCCATGTTGCTGTTGTAGCTGTGTATTCTGGTCCTGAAAAAATCTCCATTTCAAGGGCTATCTAGCCCTTCCCCTTAGCCCTACGCCTTCAAGCTAAAAATAATTGGGACACCCCTACCTCTTCATGTGAACGCGCAAAACGAGGGATAAGGGGAAAGGCTGAGGGGGATAATTTGGATTATTGGAAGACTAAGCAAAGTTAGACCTTACTGTCCTAATTAAATCATTAAAAATCAAGGCCTGACCATATTTAATTTTGGTAAAATAAGCGTAATCTAGAGGTCTTTGCCTTTCTGATACCAAAGGTCATAAGCCTCTTCTGATACCAAATGATCAACTAGAAGACAAGCTATTATTTGTTGTTCCTAAAACTTGGATAGGCAGCAAGACTTGTCAGGTATATACAGGTATATACAGGTGTATAAAGGACATCAGCCCTCCGGGACCAAGTTTGGGCACCCCTGCTATAAATGATGTTTAATGAAAAATTATGCTAAATCTGATGTAAAGCTAACATCTTTAATTGCAAACAAACAT
Source organism: Danio albolineatus (assembly GCA_903798035.1). Classification (NCBI taxonomy): domain Eukaryota; kingdom Metazoa; phylum Chordata; class Actinopteri; order Cypriniformes; family Danionidae; genus Danio; species Danio albolineatus. The sequence goes on from CAIGQQ010037872.1 coordinate 930,036, forward strand.
TTTATTAAAAAATAATATTTCAGCTGACTTTTTTTTTCAAAAACATCAGCCATAAATTTGCTACACTGCTCGTTTTTTTTTTTTTGTATTTATGGTACTGTAACTTATGTGCAAAAACACACTAAAACACTATTAACATTGGAATTCGACATCAGTAATGTCAATTTTGGCAAATCACGCAGTAAATCTGAAGGCAATTTAAGAAACGTGATGGAAGAAGATTACTTTGTTCCTTAAACATGGTCTCAAATGAAGATGCAATTTTTTTTGAGCTGTAAATCACTTATTCCCAATCTTGTTCATTGTATTAAAAATGCAGCACTGTTGAGATTTTGAAAGAAAGGTTTTTCTTTCATCATTAGCAGAAGAAAGTCAAAACAGGTACTGAAAGGATTAAGAGTAAATAAATGAAAGATTTTTAATTTTTGACATGTACGGGCCCTTTAACCCCTTTACAAACCTAAACGTATCACCGTTTAAACAGCTTAAACAAAGTGCTTATTTTTATGAGCATCTGACATGGTGAAAAGTCTTAACTGTACTCATTTGTTATATTGATCATATCTGATGCAGAACAAGGCAGGGCCATTAACTTCCCTCAGTTCTGAGAGCTTTTCCAGCATTGATTGTTCTGTGCGGGTCTCTGTGGGACTGACGCATCTTGAAGCACTGTTCCGAAGGAAAGCCTGCTTGTCCAGATGCACACCAGGACAAAGATTAAATGAGATCGGGCTCCTCAGGGTCACCTACTGCCACTTCCTTTGGACTAGCAGCACTGTTCCGCATGGATAAAGCTTGAATAAATATGAACCACTTCCATTGATCAGACCTGAGTGATGAAATACATTTTTTTCCTTTGTCAAAAAACTCAAACAAAACCACAAAAAGACTTACGGACTATCTTAGATATGGATTTCCAATTTAAACATTTCTTTAATGTTGAAAAGGTTATGTGCATTTCTGCAAGTTCCCCAGACCTGACTGCTCCTAATCAATGCTAATGACTCATTTCTGCCACATTATGAAACCTCCAGGTATCACCTGCTCCCACTCACCCAGTTATGTTTATGTGATTATTCTTGTATTTATCATATGCATAGTTTTTAAATGTTGACTCAAATGTAAAAATGAAGGAATAGATTACTTTACATACATTTATAAGGATTCTGGGCATTTTTTCCTTGAGTATGTTGCAAATACCACTGACAAATCAGAGACTAAAAAGTAAGAGACTACTGAAATCACAATCTGTTGCTAATGACTTTTGGGGATTTACAATCAAATCACTGACTACATTTACATGGACATCAGTAATCGAATTATTTGCCTTAATCTGAATAAGACGATAATATGATTAAGGGGTTTACATGAGATGCTTTTTAAATGTATCCTTCATGATCCCGTACACGTTATAGCACATAGATCGATTAATGTAATTGCATCACCACGCTTATCCACATTTCCTCTAGAGGTTTATGTAATTTGGGGTGTTTCATTTTTCATTTGTTGACTTTAACTGCAGTTTGGCACTTTCACTTTCACTCATTACATTTCATGAATGCTCTCCATGACAAACGAGATATTGGATGCGAGTCTGAACTGCTGGGAGAGTGTTGTTTTAATGGATTTTGATTACACACGCCGAATGGAAAGAAAAAACCTCTGCATTTCGCAATTGCAGCGAATCATGTCAAACAGCCGTGTGTGTATAGACTATCCTGTCGTAAAATACAGCGAAAATCTTGCACGACAGTAATAGTTTGATTAAGGTGTTTACATGTCTGTACTGCACTTGAATAATGTGACTAAAATTGTCATACTCTCATACAAGTCTTAATTCGATTTCTGTTTAGTTTGATTATGACTTCAGTCGGATTAAAGTAATCAAAAATCCCTGTTTACATGGTAGACTCTTAATCAGAATATTATCTTAATCGTATTAAAATTGGATTATTGTTGTCCAGGTAAACGTATTCATTGGATTTTGTTTTTTTGACCAAAGTCTTTCTACCAAAACATTTCAGATAAGCTCGCACTTATAGTTAATTCGCCCCAAAATGAACATTCTGTACTACTTGCCCTCGAGTTGATCCAAACCCCTGAGACCTTTGTTCGTCTTCAGAACACAAATTTAGATAATTTAGGTGAAATCTGAGAGCTCCCTCACCTTCCATAGACAGCAAAGTTTTTGACTCCTTCAAGGTTCAAAAAGGTAACAAAGAAAACATCCTCAAACAGACCTCATGCCTTCAGTGGTTCAAACAGAATATTATCGAGCTACAAGAATCCTTTTGTGCACAGATAAAACAAAACTAACAATTTTATTCAACAGTTTCTCCTCCGTGTCAGTATATTGCACGTTCATCACAGCGAAGTGCACAACGCACTCGGTCACCTACTGTCATATTACCTCGCAGGTTTCACCTAAAATATCTTAATTTGTATTCCAAAGATGAACAGATGTCCAGCGCCACGGTGGCGTAGTGAGTAGCACGTTCGCCTCAAAGCAAGAAGGTCGCTGGTTTGAGCCTCGGCTGGGTCAGTTGGCGTTTCTGTGTGGAGTTTGCATGTTCTACCCGTGGTTGCGTGGGTTTCCTCCGGGTGCTCAGGTTTCCCCCACAAGTCCAAAGACATCTGGTATAGGTGAATTGGGTAGGCTAAATTGTCGTAGTGTATGACTGTGAATGTGTGCGTGTATGGATGTTTCCCAGAGATGGGTTGCGGCTGGAAGGGCATCCGCTGTGTAAAAAATATGCTGGATAAGTTGGCGGTTGATTCCGCTGTGGCGACCCCAGATTAATAAAGGGACTAAGCCGACAAGAAAATGAATGAATGAATAAACAGATGTCCCAGGGATTTGGAATGACATGAGGAAACCAAGTTTTATTTTTTGGGGTAACAAACCCAAAATGAACTATAAGAATAACTATAAGAACTATAAGAATATTTTGTATTAATATCTATTTGTATGGCCAATGTGTTAACAATTTGTAAAAATGCTTTAAAAAGCAAACAAACCTTTGGGTTGTCTATGAATGCCCGTATTGACTGATATTTCAGTGGTTACATGTTACATTATGTTCCATGTACACAAGTGTAAGCATAATAAGTTGCAGTTTACTTAATGGCCACAGGAGTTTTTTTTAATTCTACATTCATTCATTCATTCGTTCATTCATTTAGTCATTCGTTCGTTCGTTCGTTCGTTCATTCATTATAGCTTTAGCTTAGTTTCTATTTCAGATATTGCCACAGCAGAATGAACCTTCAAATTTTAGCATATGTTTTATGCAGCGGATGCCCTTCCAGTCACAACCCAATACTGGGAAACACCCATACACATTAATTCACACATGTTTAGGCCAATTAAGTTTACTCAATTCACCTATAACGCATGTCTTTGGACAGTGGGGGAAACCGGAGCACCCTGAGGAAACCCACATGAACATGGGGGAGAACATGCAAACTCCACACAGAAATACCTCTGGGTCCAGCCAGGACTCGAACCAGCAACCTTCTTGCTGTGAGTGCTAATCACTGAGCCACCGTGCCACCCTGAATTCTACATGTAGCCCCTTTAAACAGCAACTGAAAAGCAAAACAAATGTTGACTGGTCAGTTTATGTCAAGAGCTTTTCTGTCCAAATTGGCAGCTCTTGGCAAGAATAAGCTGCAGACCACAATTTGATGTCAAAAAAAGTCAAAAGAAAATTTCCTAGCCTGCTGACATGTTCAATGAAATCAGCTTTCTCTGTCAATCTTTTTGACATTTGTGAAATTTCCTGTCTTCTCTGCATTGTTTTCCATTTCTAGCTTGATGACTGCGGTGATGGCTTCAAAGAAACATAATGGGTTTTTACATTTTCAAACGTGCGCTCTGAAATTTGACAACAGTAATCTAACCTTGGTCAGAAAGAGTGGTTCTGCCTGCCCTTCCTGTATGCGTTTTAAAAGGATTTCCATTAGCTTCAGATTAAACACACTCAAAACATTTATGACAGAAACCACACTTTTTCTGATAAAACTGAAACTGCAGCTTGGATGCAAATGTTCAGTTGAAAGCGAGGGGAAATGTAGCTGGATTGGAGACAGATATGCTTCTACATCAAGGACAGGTCTCACAGGCAAAAGCTAATCCATGGCTTTTTTGATCTATGTTTTGAAACTGGTGCAAAAACACAGTTGTTGGAGTAATGTGATGGTGAGAAAGAGCCCCTAAGACTACGATGCCTTACATTTGGATTCAGTAATGCATAGCAGATTTACACCAGGGTAACGAGGAACACTTCTGAAGGCTATTTTCACTGATGAAATTGTTAGAAAGGGTTTATGTGATGTTCTTTGACATCTCTTTGTTAAGATGATAAATGACAAGATATGCAAATGAGAACCGGCTTTCGGTAAACATCCGTGCTTCCAAAGGAATTTTTGAGAAAGATGAGGTGTGGGATGACATTATCTGATTTTTCCAGATGATTCGCAATCAAAAGTCCTTTTCATGTGTTTGCTTGTCATTGATGCACATTTTTTCAAAGCCAAAAGATTCCCCATCTACACATTCACATTTAGCACTGACATTTTTCATTATATGCAAGAGATGCTAACCTTGCCCTTTTTCACAAAGACCACTGTCAACATTTTATAAATTTAGTTTTATGTGTTCAGTTTTGTAGTGATTACTTTGTCTTAACTTTAAAAGAGACAAAGAACAAACAAATGCACTGTATTTTATAATCTACAATTTTTTTTTCTGTCTGTTCTTATTCTTCTTGGACTAAATCCTTCATAGTAAGATTTTAATAAGGCTTCCTGAATAAAAAAAATTACTTCAAAAAAATGATTACATTAAAAGTATTACCAATTTTGTGAAATTATTGCATTGTGTACAAGATAATATTGGGTTTTATAGTTGATCTGACTGGAACACGCCATAATTTTTCATTTAAACATTAATGTATACTGTTGAAGTATACTCCTAAATTATTAGACCTGCTGTATATTTTTTCCACAATTTATGTTTAACAGAAAGATTAATTTTTCAGTACATTTCTAAACTTAATAGTTTTAATAACAAATTTCTAATAACTGCTATCTTCATCTTTGCCACGATGACAGTGCATAATATTTTTATATATTCAAGATACTAGTATTCAACTTAAAGTTCCATTTAAATGCCTTAGGTTAATTAGGCAAGTCATCGTATAACAACTGTTTGTTTTCGGTTTTGTATAACAATGGCTGTTTCTCAATATGCGTTCTTCAGCGATCTTACGTCCTTGTGTTCTTGTGTAACGTCATCATCAACTGCCAAAGTTCAGTTCCAATACTCAAGACCGCAAGAACAGAGGATGCGTGAAAGTTCCCGGATGTGTTCTTGATATCAAGGATGCTCCGATGCAGACTTGAGCACCGAACTCGCTTTAGAAGTCCCAGAAGTCATTGCGACTGGAGGTGGGAAGCGCAGCATTTTATATTATTAAAGTTCAGAGATATAACTTATTTACCCCAGGAGTTTACCGAAATGAGACGGTGAAAGTAAACATTACCATAAAAATCTTATTAAAGGCATAAACACATTAAGGATGTTTATTTGTTGAAATTCGTATTAAAATATTTCATTTGTGATGAGCAGTGTATATTTCTGAAGTCTTTATGCACAGTATATAGGGTATATATATACAGTATATATTGTGAAACGGGGGAAAACAATAAATTGCCGTATAAATGCTGTAATGTTTAAATAATTTTCGGTTAGACGCGCGAGGGTCACGTGACCATCAGGAAGAACGCAGCATCTCATTTCTCACAGGACGCGTTTTCTGCCCTCGCGGTCTCCCGAGTTCGTTCTTCCGATGTGACGTTCTCTGCGTTCTTGGAATTGAGAAACAGCCTATGGTTCATCCTTTATTGCATAAAGGGGCTAATAATATTGACCTTAAAATAGTTAAAAAATAAAATGCTTTTATTCTAGCTGAAATTACATTTTTTAAAAACTTTTTCCAGAAGAAAAAATATTATAGGAAATACAGTCAAAAAATTCCTTGCTCTGTTAAACATAATTTGGGACATATTTGAAAAAGAAAAGAATAGAAGTATTAATAAAATAATTTTGTAACATATTCCTTAATATAATAATTTTGACCTCAACTCTATATGGATACTATAAAGATTAAAGATGTAAGGGTGCCCTTGTAAAGATAAAAAAGCCTTTGGAAATCAATTTTGTGGGCCGATTGTATCCATTTATAAAAAGTTAGTCTCCATCACATGACCTTCACGTACTTATTTCAGCAAAAGTCATCCCCATTCCTTCCCCCCCCCAGAGACTCTTTCACACTTCTGACTGTGCAACACCAAAAACCAGCTACTTCTCAATAGCATTTTCCCCATCTCTCTTTAAGACACCTTCCCGGCAGACCGAAACGCTGATCCATCCAGCCTACGGCCCCATTGGCCTCTGCAAACAGCCATCTATCTCCTGAAAGCCATGTGTACACTCTGCCTGCCAACAGTAATACATTACTACCAGACACTGAGGTGAGTTTCCTGGAGTCCATGCATCAATACCCTGATGGCAGGCACCGTCACAGGAGTGTTGTTGCAGAGAAGGGCATTCTTCCAATCCCAATAGTTTATAGAGGGCCATAGTCTTAGATGGACCATGGGAAGGGGCATCAGAGCTCAGCATCTCTCAGTATAGACCCCAGCAAAGATGTTGTGCGATACGGGCCATGAGGCAAGCAGGCACTCAAGACAAATCGTTTTCTGTTTTTAGGTTAGAGGGTTTGGAGAGAGTGTGAGTAAACCTGACAGAAAAACCTATCAAACGCTGATGGTGGGAAGATTTACTGGGGTAAAATCTGGTCAGACATGATAAAGAATGAAGTGTCTGTCCAAGGCTGAAAACACTTTATATTGTCTGAGAGAAGAAAAAATAAATAAATAAAACTGTAATAATTTAACCATTTAATCAACTTTAAACTTCAACAACAACAAAAAAAAAAAGAATAAGGGCGGCACGGTGGCTCAGTGGTTTGCACTGTTGCCTCACAGCAAGAAGGTCGCCGGATCGAGTTCTGGCTGGGTTAGTTGGTATTTCTGTGTGAAGTTTGCACTATACACTACCTGAAAAAAGTCTTGTAGTCAATCCCAGTTGTAAGAGCAACAAATAATAACTTGATTTCTAATTGATCACTTGTAAAAGTGGCAGAAGGTAGATTTTTCCGATGAATCATCTGTTGAACTGCATCCCAATCATCACAAATACTGCAGAAGACCTATTGTAACCCGCATACACTCTAAAAAAAAAGGTTCTTCAGTGGTTCTTCAGAAGTTCTTTGCGATATTTGAGGTGCTATTTAGCACTTTTACTGTGTAAAGAACCTTTAAAGCACCATAAAGGTTCTTCAGTGGTTCTTCAGTGGTTCTTTAAGGTGGTCAGGGTGCTATATAGCACTTTTACTGTGTAAAGAACATTTAAAGCACCATAAAGGTTTTCAGTGGTTCTTTGGGTGTTTAAAGTGCTATATAGCACCAATACTACTGGTAAGCACTTGTTCTTATAGCTAATTCTCATAACTCTTATGCCGGTTTTATTTGCGGAAAGGGTAAAGTAACATTATGAGCACCTTAAAATATAGGTGCTATATAGCACCATTTGACAAAAGTACTATATAGCACATATTTTTTAAGGTGTTGTATAGCACCAAAAAAGGTTCCCCCCTCGTTACGACCAAAGAACCAGTTTTGGTGCTATTTAGCACCTTTTTTTTTAGAGTGTAGGCCCAAGATTCTCACAGAAACCAGTCAAGTTTGGTGAAGGAAAATTCATGGTTTGGAGTTACATTCAGTATGGGGGTGTGCAAGAGATCTGCAGAGTGGATGGCAACATAAACAGCCTAAAGTATCAAGACATTTGTGCTGCTGGCCATTACATTTCATCCTGCAAGAATGCTTTCCTTGCCCTTGAAGATGACTCTATTAACAGGTTATTTAAGTCATTGCAGACATGTACGGATGCAGTCCTCCAAGCTCATGGGAGTCAACATAATTCTTTTTCCACTGCACCATGACTTTATATTTTATACATTGTTTCTGTTAAGTGACAAGACTTTTGTCTAAGCAAAGTCAGACCTTACTGTCCTTACTGTTAAATAATAAAAATATATAAATAAATAAAAAATCAAGGCATGTTTACTGTATATATTATTTTGGTAAAATAAGCCTAATCTCGAGGCCTTTGCCTTTCATATAAGCCACTTCTGATACCAAATTATCAAATACAAGTCAAGTTATTATTTGTTGTTTCTGAATCCTGGTCAGGCAATTTTTGCTAGGTAGTTTAGGTGAAATGGATGAACTAACTGGTGCGTGGTGTATAAGTGTGTTTGTGAATGAGTGTGTATGGATATTTTCCAGTATTGGGTTGCAGATGGAAGGGCATCCGCTGTGTAAAACATACCACTGAGCCACTGTGCCGCCAAAATTCGCCAAGACTACATAAAGTCAGGTTCAACTGAAGGTTTCTTTTTGTTATTATTTTTCAGGTTCACACTAAACAAAAGCTGTTTCACTACCACTAGACTTTCCCATGTTGCACTTACAGGAATCAGTGTTTGGTTTTTTTCTCTTTGTTCATGTCTTATCTTGCCTAAGGAAAGTGAGACAGGACTGAATGGTGTCCCTTAAACTAAAAATAAAACTCCCTGTCCACAAATGCATTTCTGTATCCTTTGGTTCACACTGATACCTGTAATAAATAAATGAATAAGCAGCCTCTAAACCTTTTATACTGTAGGTGTAGTGGACACATGGTTCATAGACATTTTTTCTACTAAAAATCCACAATTTTACCAAGACTTCCATGTAAATATTTATAACCCAATATTTCATGTAATATTTACAAGGTACAAAGGAAAAAAAAAATTTATTCTTCCTGTAAGAATAAAAGACTGCTCACAAAACATGCTTAAAATCACAAGAAAAACACAAGGCACATCGCTCACTGGGTTCTATTTGGAAGAACTCATTCCTTAAATCCTTCATTCCAAATGGATGTTTGAAGTGGTCAGTTTCGAACACTTCTGTTTGACAATTCAATATGGCAGCCATGACTTTTTTTTAGTCTGAAGTGCCAAGGGTCTCTATTTGAAATAAAAAAATTGTGGCTATTGAAAATGAGGATTTGGCATTAATCTGGAATAATCCCTTTATTCCAGCTCGACTAATAAATAACTTTTAAGATAACTTAGTCTATACATCAAACTGCGAAGCTACGACTTGCCCTTTTCCCTTTTGAAAAGAACACCACGTAAAAAGATGGACAATGCAATTGTATTTGAAATGTAATCAATATTATCAATTAAAATATGTTCAAGTACAGATGATGTTGTTAAAATATGTTATAATGTTATAATATGTTATGCTAGAATATGTTATAACATTATAATGTTATAACGTTGTTTTCTTAGATAGCCGGGCAATATTATTCAATAACGGCACTCGTACAGCCTCCTCACCCTTCTGTATTACTTTGCCCACATAGAGTGACAGCAGATTAATAAACTCACTACAGTTTGACAAATATTGCAGCTGTTGGACAACATAATGTACTTTTGAGGCTTTTGTAGGCGATAATGCAATTGTTTATAGAGTGCAACTATGCAGTTAATTTATAAAGACAATGCCTTTTTTAAACATTTATAATTTCTGAGATACAGCATGTCAGCATTCATCAGCCTGTCATACTGAGCAGAGCAAAGATGTTCCACCACAAGATGGTGACACAGACCGTATCATAAGCTCGTAGAGGAGAAAAATGTCAAACTATAGCTGATCAAATCATTATAAAACAGACAAGTGACTTTCTAAGTCAATCTCTCTCTTTTGCATGTTGTAGTGCTGTATTTATGCCATAGTAATCTGATAGGGTTTCTGGTAGTGCTTGTTTGCTTTGGCTTTTTGAGGGTTAATTATTGTGATATCCTGATTGCAACAGAGAAATACTGGGAAGAGTCTCTAGTCTTATGGTATTTCATGCCGTTCAGCCTTATAATCTTAAAATGTGAGCAAAAATCACCTGTTTTGTCATCACTTCAGATATTACCCTAGATAATCATTATAGCTCTAAAGTGACATTTGTGAAGTTTCTGCGGTTTCTGCTGTTCTGACATCAGCTGAAAATGTGACTAAATATTGGAAGAAAGTAGTTCCTCATATAAACAGATTTTTAGACTCTCTGTGATTTTATCTTCTTTTTCATATACATGATTAAGCTGTCGAACGGTTGTATAAATGCAATATCACACTTGTAGCAGTGCGATATGGCTGTAAATCAGCACTGGTGGGAGGCATGGATTGGCACAAGGCCACAGGCCGAGTGCCTTAGTGTCCCACCAGTGATGATTTACAGCCATATTGTATGGCAACTCGTGTGGTATTGCTCATTTAAATAATAAACTTGCATTTTATGGTTTTTGTATTGATTGTTTTTTTTATGATTATTTATTTTTCTATAGATTTTTTAAATGATTAATATTTGATACAGATTCAAAAATGGAACATCTCATCTTTGATCAATATATATAGTAAAAAGGTTAGAATGGGTGTATATTTGGAAATGGCACATACATACATCTATCCATGTACATACACCATTTCAAAATGTAATGAAATCACATTTGGAAAACAGACTGACATAAATCATAACTATTTGATTATTATGTAGGCTACTGCTTTACTGATGCCATATTCCAAGGGTATGGGCAGAAAACGTATAACTTGTTTTATCTATATGGTCACAGACACAGGCATCAAAGCAGGACTGCCTTGACACAGACATTGTTCACTGTTTAGCCAAACTGAGAATGTCTCACTGCAGAAGCAGGTTGGAAAAGATAAAACATCAATGCAAAGGAAAAGAGGGGCGGAGAAGATGCTGTCTGATTGACGGCAAGGGTGCAAAAATATATGAAAGAGAGAGAGGTAGAAAGAGAGAACAAAATGAAGCAGCATGAGAAATAGTGAGAGGAAGTGCCTCAGGATATTGCCTGAAACTTTCATTAGTCAAGGCAGTTCTTTTTTTCTCCAATACTAAACGCCTGCTTCATCATAATTGAGTCATGTGCTTTGGAGATCTTAATTAGAGCTGCTGCAAAGAAACAGTGGCCAAGAGACAATTCTGACCCTCTGACCATGTGAAGACCTCCACCTCCACTCTTATTTATACCATTTGTCCCTCATTTTCTCTCATTCTGCAAAACGTCTCAAAAATCTTCCTTCATCTTTCTTTCTTGTAGTCTAAGACTTCAGCAAATTGCCTTTCTTTCTGGAGTTTCTCCTTTGAAACATTGCTTGCAGCAGTTTTCAATTGGTTTTGTCACAGAACAATGAACATCAAGAAGTTCTACCAGGACGTTATCCCCACCTTTACCATCAACAGCAATACATATATGAAATGTTTCTGTTTTACTGGTTGCAACAGGCTGATAATCATTTCTCAATCTATAATAAGTAATTTGCCAGAAGATGTACAGGTGCTATCAAATCATATGTTTGCAGCAACTCTACCTGCTGTTGGGTAAAACAGTCATATTGTTTATTAGATATATCTAAAAGTCTATAAACTAATTCTTGAGCAGATTGCATTAACAGTAGCTTTTCAATCTGAAAACATTGATCTCTCTTTTGATTTTTTCTCTCCTCTCAGTGGCCAGATTATTTGAATAGCAGCACACATACTCAGTTTTCATTCTTTACGGCACTGGTGTCAAACTCAGTTCCTGGAGGGCCGTAGCTCTGCAAAGTTTAGTTCCAACCTCAATTAAACACACCAGATAAAATAAATTGAGTCATTCAGGCTTGTTTGAAACCAACAGGTAATGCTGCAGTAACACTAGAGTTTGAGCGTACAGCACTGTGAAAAGGGGCAGGATTAAACAAGATGATTAAATTTTCAAAAAAGTGAGCGATTGGTTCATATTTTAAATTTCTATACACTGAGGTCATGTTTTGATCTTCGATTGGTCTCACGCAGTGATGTGATGTAATTTCACAGGTCACCAAACTTGAACTTTGCAATGCAGAGTCGAAACTTGTTGCAAGAGCTTGCGTTTCTAGTCTGTTGCATTTGCATGCATATGAATGGAAGTCTATGGGGCGAAGGGTTGGAACTAAACTGTGCATGGCTGCGGCCCTCCAGGAACTGAGTTTGCACACCTGCTTTAAGGAAAAGTTACTTTCCACAAAAAAAATAAAAATAAAAATAAAAAATAAGCTGACATGGTAACCATGCTATAGAGAAATAACAGCAAAAGAAACATGAAACAACATAGAACAAATAAGATGTAGCTAATGTAATTAATTATGCAATTTAGATTTTTTTAATGTAGATGTTTTGATAGATTTGTGGATAAAATATAACAAATAAAATACAAATATTTAAGAAACATGCCAAGTGAACATTCTTGTTTATCTGAAAAACAATGCTGAAGTCAGATATTCCGCTTTGAAAATGTTTTCCGTTCCAGAGCGCTCTCTTTGTTTATGTTCTTTTAACCTGCCCAATGCCAGTTTAGCTAATTATATTTCAGCACCTCAGGTTGCCTTGGTGGAATACATTCGTTGTATTTCAGTATATTTCGTTCATTCAGAAAGGCTCTGAAAGCATATGCGACCTCTGGTGGACAGTATCAGACTCCGAAATGAGACAGATTCAGTTCCATATGAGGTTATTATTAGCAAATAATATAAATATTACCAACGTAAACATTAGGTGAGCAGGTTACACTGTAACCGCATGTCCTAAAAACAACGCTTCATGACGAGATATACTGTGATAAGCAATTTGGCTGTTTGCACCAGACAAAACACGACAGAAATTTAAATACAATCAGAGAATATGCAGAGAAACACAGAATATGCTAAGGTTTATAATCTATTTAATACATATTAACCCTCTTTAACATTATTAAATATAGATGTTGAATCACGTGATTAGTTCTAAAGTTCAATTTCAAGGTCTGAGGTGAACTATCTGCTGCTGCTTTCAGTATACGGCAATAAATGTGATGTTAAATGGCATTCAAACTCACATTGTTAGCATTTAACACTGAGGTGATAGATGTCATAGTTTACTGTTGTTCACCTGTGAGAAATAGAAGCAGTTTCTAATGTATCAATTTGAGGTGTTGTTTAGGACAAAAACTCCATTTAATATGGAAAATATTACTTTTATCGGTGCTGTTACTTTTAATTAGAACACGGTTTAAACCACTCACTCCTGTCCTCAATCTCGCAGCCTGCGCTTCTGTTTGTTTTGATCCAGGAGTGCAATATCTAGTTCAACCCCTGGGTGTCAAACTTACATACTGTACATTTAAGCCTGCTTTAAAACTGATAATATGTATAATAATTGTTAATGTTTAAAAAACAGCAGATTGAATCATCTCTATATAATATGATGTATATGAAGGATTCAAATTGATCCCATAATTGGTGATCTGAATTAGTACTGGTTGATACTGTACTGCTTAATTGAGAATTGACCAGAAAATTCCTGATCGGAGCACTCTTACTAACTATGAATGATTTATTCACTGAATGTTCTTATCTGTATACCATTGTGATGTTGCTGCAATCAAAACAGACATATGACCCAATTTGGGTCGCACTGGCTTACATCACCTCTCTCTTTCTTAGTTCTCACCATCTGTTTTTCCCTCTGTGACAGACAGAGGGTGCTTTCTTTACCGGCCCTCCCTCACCAGCAATGACAGCTCTGAGGAATGTTACGTGGCTCCTGAAACCCCCTGGAGCTCACCTGTCCAATTCAAGGTTGGATAAACAGTCATGACCTTACCGCACACACCACAACACCTCAGGGATAGCGCCCTGTACTACACACTGTTTTAATTGCAACCTAAATTTCATCACCTATTTATTATCAAGAGAACTCTTCTTTTTCTGAGTTATTTACATCAATAAAAGCAACCTAAATGTATTTTCATTCTTATGACACCTGGGGCTAAAAAAATCCCCAAACAGGGAAACACAAATGAATGAGGCATTCTAAATTTGCACACTGCTGTAAATGTTGCCTGCTGCTTTGAATACATTCAGATTGGCCTTCAGATTGGAAGGATTTTGATTGGCTAATTAGCATTCTGATGCTTTCTGATTGGTTGTCAACATTTTTATTTTTCCATCTGGTAGACAAAAATAGTTTAAAAGTAACTCTAGTGAAATTGTCCATCTCTGCCATTATCATTACAATTGTGAAGTGGACTCGAAAAAATGAAGCAACAGCATAGGCCTACATTATGCACTGAGACACTTTGCACTCAACCATCTTGTGTGAGATTTTTACTTTATAAGGTTATTTTGCCATTCATCATTCAAGTCTGAAAGCCTTGTCGGTTATGTAATTAAAGCTGCAACATGAGTGCAAGAAATGTCTAAAGTTCCTTGTTTTTTGGTTAAACACAGTCCCTTATCTGGCCTTTATTATTATCACTTTTTCTTTTTTAGAACTTTCAGTCTCAAAGCACCACTTGCACAATTAATACTTATAACCAGAGTAGATCTGTCAATAAATACACTTAATGTGAATGACCAAGTTTTCATGTGAAGGAATGCCCTTTCTTAGGACAAAACAAAAGCTTTCCACTACTGACTGCCATTCATTTTTACCCATTTTGTACATGTATAGAAAAATATTAAAATACTAAATTCAGTATGCACCTCACAGACAATGCAAAGCATAAGAAAGTAGTACAAATTCACAGCATGCACCCAACATCGTAACAAGCTTTTTTCCATAGAAAAATGTAAAGGAAAATACTAGCAGATGAATGTGGGCTTACTGTCTTGCCTGTTAATAACATACATCATGATTTCAGAATTTTATCTTTAATGTTCATACATGCTAAGTTTTTTTTGACGTGAAGCTTTCAAAATATCATGCTTTTAATGATGCTTTTAATGACTGACATACTGACATAAGTGCTTAAAAGTTGTCATTTATTTCATGTACTGTAGTTAACAGTTAGTTTAACTTATTTTGAGAGATGATCTAAATATGGCTTGAAACAAATGGAAGCTTGACAGCTCTGTACTGCAGATGCACAGATGTTTCACACTCATTCAAGTCTCTAAGACAGTCACGTGACTGAAAACTATGAATTCTTATAAATCTACAATGATTAAAACAATATTTTTACCATTCTTCTGTGAACAAGCTTACACTGACACAGATTTATGCAACTTGAACACACACACACAAATATTCTTTCTTAACATGTACTATACTCCAAGATCCATGATCAGACAAATTATAAGTGAAAGTAAAGCTTTTTAATATCTTCTTTTTTCTCTGCAGGGCAGGAGGAAAAATGAAAAGCACTATTACACCACTGTATCTACATTTCTGTGCCGTTTAATTTTTTCCCCTGCATTGCTTGAGGAGACCGTCTAGAAAATCAGGTCAGACCCAGCTGATGAAGAAATTATGTGATTTAATGGCCCCTGAGGGTCAACACAAATATAGCACTGCATTAACTCTGGCCCCTCCTAGGACAGAGCAGCAAGGACATCACCCATAAACATCAAGTGCGAGACACGACACAGACGAAGTGCTGCCTGCCATGAGTAAAATGGCTAGCAAAACCATAACGAGCAGAATTACATTATGCCATTCATTTCAATTCACATAATCTATTTCCTCATGCATACTGAACTATCATAAATGAGCATTTCATTATCTGATTATAAGTGCCGCTCTTGAAATAGTCTGTATTAAAAATTATATTAATTAAAGAGCATACATTCATGTCTAAAACTACTTTCCATCAGCCTCTTGAACAATTTGGTATCAGTCAAAAGCACATACCTTTTGAAATTGACCACTAGGTGGAGGAGAAACTCTTCGCAGCAGGTGTGTTCACCTTTCCAGGGTACTTTATCTCATTTTAGCATCATCACCACCAAGAAATCCAAACAATGCGAAAGGAAATCTGGAAGAAAAGACAAATGAGTCAACGTATGATTAATCTGAATATAAAATATTCTCATTTAAGATCAAAAGGAAGAAGAAAGGCATGCTGCTTCACATGAACCCTTTTTAGCAAGAGGCTTTGTACACACTGAAATGGAGCTCTGCTGGAGTAACTCTCCTACTGTTTTCCATTTAGAACAGATTTTCCCCTCTTTTATTGCAGGTACAGATGTAAACTGCTTTCTGAACTTCATTTGCATAGTCATTAGCAAAATAGAAGCACCTCAAACACAAACACACCCAGTCATGTAGTCTTGTTAAATGAGGTCAGGAGAGTTCGAAGCAGCGAGGTTTCCTGAAGCGTAAAAATGATAATCTTCTTCTTTTATCTTTACTTAACATGTCACCTTACTTTAAAAACAAAATGCCGCAGGAAGGGATCGGTTAGCAGGCAGACATGTAGCTCAGCGGGTATTCTTGTGAAACCATCACAAAGATTCGATCAAAATCTAGAGGAGTGGAGAACTTTTGTATCCGTGTTTGTACAGTGGGTTGAAAATGTATGATACCAGTAAACATATAAATTCTCATGATTAAAGGATTTTTAAAATAAAGCTTACTTATAACATGATTCTCAGGATTATCTGCATAGATTTGTGGACTTCATCGTCTGCTGTTATTGAGCAAATTGGCAACATGGCATGAAGACATTCTGAAAATGTAGCCTGCTCATTTTTCACTCAGATTTTTAGAATAATAACAGAGTGTCACCTAAAAAATAATAATATTATTATTTAAATGTTACCTTTTCCCCCAAAACAGACTTTCAAAAGAAAGGCAGTGGCGAAATGATTAAATCAGATGGAAATACAATATAGGCCTACTTGTTTGTTTTTAATAATGCCTTACTGCATAATTGGTACTCTAGGGTAAATAAAAAATAACATAATTTTACAAGTTAGACGCACACTGTATATTATATCTTTTTTAATGATTGTTATTATTAATAATGTATCATTTTTTGTCATTTATAATTACCAGTGTGTCACTGAATCGCGCACGCGAGCACGCGCAGAACTTCACAACAAACGACGTCTTTCGTTTAAAAACGTAATTTCGCTTTTTTTGTCGATAAATTTCAACTCCGTCGCGTGTAATTTTCTTTACTGTTTACGGAAAGAATATTACGGTAATACACAATTCCGTACGCGAGTAAGCTGGTAAGTAAAATATAACTTGCTCAAATGCTAACGCTAAACGAATGTTTGTTAACTATATCGAAAGATTCGTTCGCTAGTGCCATGAAAATCACCTGAATCTCTGTGCTTAAAGATTCGGAGGGACATGTTTCTCATGTGTATTTTTCCTCTCGTCAGATGAGGATTTATTACTAAATTTCTCTTTTTGTTCTAGACACTTAACCTGACGTAACTGCTAATGATATACCATAGATTGTAATGCTCATATGAATCGCGATTCGCGAACCGAGCCATAGATTTAGTGAAATTTCTGAGGAAAAAAACTGACCCAAAACAAATAGCCGTGACGCTTTGCGGAAATACCGAGCCTCACGAGTCATCACGAGACTGGTAAGATATAATTTGGGGGAAATTTCCTCAGTAAAGTTTCTATATTTTTATACTAACTAAACAGTTATTAATGCATACTTTTACACGAAAAGTTTGGCCTCGTCGCCCTTATATAACGTAAGAATAGCAGCGATTACTTAAAGAAATCCTAATTAAATAATAATTGCACAATGAAATAGCAGCAAACATAAATCAAACAACAAGGCATTTCGTGCATCACTAATTTTAAGACTCATTAGAGGTCTTCAGTGAGAGTGTACAGAAACCTGCCACACAAATATGAGATAAATAATGAGTGTTAATATTAATAAAGCTAATGATGCTTGACAGATCTAGGCTAGCGCAGTTCCCTTAGCACGAAGTCTCTGGCAGAGGATTAGCGAGCTCATGGGGGATAGAGGTGGACAGAGGGAACGGTTCAGGCTTTAGTGAGGAGAGAAAAAGAGGGAGAGAGCAGGACAGAGAGAATCAGTGGTTAATTAGCAGTGACAGTTCCACGCTTGGTCCAGCATTGGTTCAGACAGCTCCAGGCTGCTGCCAGCTACCAGTGCCACGCGGTGCCACTCCCGTTCTCTCTTCATTCCCATCTAGATAGATCTTTTTCTTCCACTAGATCCGTTTCTTCAAGATGTATTGTCTTTTCCAATAGTTTCCATTCTCCAATCTAGACGTATCTTCATTATTCACTCACTTAGTCGCTCAGGTGTTTGCTTTCATATACAATAGGCCTATACGTATCATGTATTGGCTGCATCATATTGGAAAAAAACTGAGTTTGCGATGTTTGTTTTTTTGCAATCTATAATTTGACCAGATATCCTGAATAGCTCAATTTGGAAAGGCTTCATAATTTTATATTGATTAGGATGATTTTAATGGACAGGTGATCTGCATAAATCAAACAGGTTATAAAACAAACGTCGTTTTCTGGGGAGTCTAACTGCATTCAGGTACAGAAATTAAATAATGAAATGGAAACAAATAACACTACATAGTTTTTATTGTATAAACAAACAATTAATCTATGTTAGAACTACAAATGTTACAATTTCTTATACACAAACAGTTTGAATACAAATGACGTCTTACAGTTACAGGCCTTAGAAACAAAGCAAACAAGCAAATGAAAAGCTTTCACTCTATTATGGTCAAACTTTACAATGTGGTTCCTGGTCAACTATAATCCCACTCAGAACTAAATCTGAACTTCACCAGAACTGACATTGCAGATTCTCCAATGTGACTATTGTGGATTTGCACATTGTGATGTCAATGCTGAAACAATATATTGTGCAGCCCTAATATGTATACATGAGCATATATATATAT
>CAIGQQ010037872.1:949044-1055047 GCA_903798035.1 Danio albolineatus
TATATATATATATATATATATATATATATATATATATATTATTGTAAAGAGCACAAAACTTTAGAAAACACAAGGGAAGAAAAATCGGCTTCAGAAATTTTTTCATTTGTGTAATCACAATGACTTCTTGTTTTGTGGTGAACACTTCCCACATTCTGCTGAATGCCGTTGGAGTAGTAGTTATGCTGAAGGCAGCAATGAGATTGTAGGCTCATCTTGGATGCAGTAGAAAAATTTGTCACATTTGTTTTAAGGCTTAAAATGTAATTCAATGTTTAAAATGCATTCACTAAATCATTATACCTTACTGGAAATAAAACAGATCACACACAGAGCCCTGTTGCTCTTGGTATTTTTTTTAATAAAAAAGTAAAAAAATAAAAATCTGACGAGAAGCAAAATATAAAAACCTAAATTTAAAATGTGTGTTCAAGAAAATGTAGTTGGATAATTCCACATGGTGACCATGATAAAGAATTCAACAAGCCAAATAAAAGTGTGTGAGTAGATAAAACTTTAATTTTGTGATTTAAAATATACAAAAAAATACTAATACAAACACATGTTTCTAATTTTTTTAATGTTTTTCTTTTTTATATATCATAGTTACATTGATTTACACACATTTTGAGCTTTACTTAAGGATGCCACAATGTGACTATGTTAACGATTATTTGTGACCTACAACAGAAGAGGTTCGTCCTTCAAAATTATAATTTTTAAAATTATTTAAACGTAGATATAAACTATATAAATGACAAAAATGACATTTTCAAATATAAGACAAAGGGAGCACTTGTGATAACGAAGATACCTCATGTTAATGCATTGCAACAGTGACAGAAGCATTCAAACTTTATTAAAGCTTTTACACTGCAGTGTTTTGCTTCTGGGGGCATCTCAGATCAAGGACCCCTGCATTCAGAGTCATAATCCATAAATCATTTTTAACTAGATTTTACAAATACACAAACACAGTTAAACCATAGTAAATGTAGACTAGTTTTAATAAGTATGTTCATGCTGTTAGGTAAGCTACCCTTAAGGCACATATTGCATCATTCACATTTTAACACTTCCTATAATCTACCTCAGTCAGCCATGGTCACTTGCAGCAGTTTTACTTTTGCTTTTCATTCATTATAAAGCATATTCCGAGGGAGATTCTGAACGACTGACACCAAGTTTGACAGCTTCAGCTTGTCTTCACGAAAAAAGCTGGAACTCTTCCCTTATCATCAACGAAGCCGTCAAAGGCTGCGCCCAGTCGCGTCGCGTCGCTCCTCTGATCTCCGTCTATACTTCCTGGTCCAAAGTTGTATGTAGCTACACAAATCAAAGTCATTTGAGCATGAAGCCGGATGGTGGTCTCGCATCAGGGAATTACACTTCAGCGGACACGCACACATTTATCTAAACTGAGGGACAGAGAAGTTCAATATCGCTATAATTCATCCCTGATGCTTCGCAAAACATGATACGTACAGAGGAACTTCATTCATGCAACGGGACGCTGAAGTCACATTCTGGGCAAAACCAAACGGAAAACTACACTTTGAGAAATGGATATCACAAAAACGAAAAGGTATATCAAACTTAATTGTCAAGTAAAGCGAGGTGTTTTTTTAAAAAACGACAGTGTAATGACAAGGGTGATCTTAAAGTTCACTCGAAGTAGTTCCTACTGCTGTACTTCTATGTTTCTATTACATAAGTTTGATATAGTTTATACTCAGTTTGAATAGTGAGGTCTGATTCATTTAAGCGAGTCGGTTCGTTTAGATGGCTCGTTCAGAAGAGTCAGTCAGAAGTTCGGTTCGAGTCATCACTAAAGTATGCTAACTGTTTTGTTAGTGAAATAAAAGTTTGTGCTCATGAAAATAGTAGCACTGTAACCATACTTTTGCTGTATTATTTGTATTACTAGCCACATGCAAAACCATGGTGTCTTCCCACTCAAATGTACTTTTATACAAACCAGTATTGTCATCAAAATGTGGCTATTAGGAATTATGTGGCTTAAGCATAGTCAGAAATGACATTTACCAGTACATAAATATGGGTATTCGGTTCGTAGTTAATATCTGAAAGTCATTTCTCTCTTAAAGTGTCATTAAATTGTTGCCTCTTAATGTTTTGTCAACCTTGTAGGTGCAGAAAAATGGAAACGGTTTTCATCAGCCTCGAGTTAGGGGTGAAGATTCATTCGAGGAGGCCCCCATGTATGTGGCGGTCTTAACATACATGGGTTATGGGATTGTAATATTGTTTGGATATTTCAGGGACTTCTTAAGAGCTGTTGGGTTAGAAAAGTGCCATCAGGCCCAGGAGAGAGAAGAGCAGAAGGTAGGTTTGCTCCCCTTTTAATAGGTTTCCAATAGTAACTATTACGTTAAGGAAAGTAAGCCTGTTACAGTTTGTCTTCCTGAAGTTTTTATTTCATAAAACTTTATTATTACTGTTATATTTATTGTTATTAATTGGAACTTTACCCCATGTAAACATTAACCAAATCTGACTTTTTATTTAGTAATTTTAACTTACTGTGTCTGCAAACAGCTAAGATTTTATTTGGCAAGACAATTCTCAAACATGAAGTGTTTTCCTTCACATCATTTGCTCACTCTTCACTATGGAAACTCTCCATGATATGTCATGTTGGGGAGGTTAAAGACGCAATTAAACCCCAGTGGAGAGTGAGTTCATTATTTCTGCTCTCGGTCTGTCCACTGAGAATGCAGCCTTCACAAAGATGACTCTTTTATGCACATTTCTCACTCAAAGCTGGTGGCATTGCATTAGATGTTATTCAAAGGCATAATTTGAGTTTTTTGAAGTTTAGTTGGCAAGATCATAAACCAGTAAGCTTTCAGATGGAGTCACACCTTTAGCAAACTAAATAGCATTGTATTGGTATGAGCGAACACATTGTGGATTTTCAGTTTTGTGCTTGCCATGTTTTTCATGATCACGACAGCCAAATTGGCACCATTTAAATCTTCTAAGCTAGTTCTAATCTGCAAAAGTGCACAAACAGAAGTCAGTAAGAATCGAGTCCAACAGTCTTTTTAGTGCTGGACTGCTGATATAGCAGCATTAATATCCAATGAAAATAAATATATGTTTCCCAGAGATAAGTTGCGGCTGGAAGGGCATCCGCTGCGTAGAAATATGCTGTATAAGTTGGCGGTTGATTCCGCTGTGGCGACCCCGGATTAGTAAAGGGACTAAGCCGACAAGAAAATGAATGAATGAATGAATAAATATATGAACTGGAAAAGAGCTGGTTTTACTTCAGTGCTGCATATTTAACAGAGTGCGCTTGGTGTGTAGACTTATACACTCCATTAGCATTTAAGTGCAAAATTTACATGTGGCCTCAAATGATCTCACTGCGTTTTCGATCTCCCTTATCCTGTTTTACAGGGGTTTCTACATTGCTGTTTGAGACACACCAGCAAAGCTGTGTTCTTGTGTATTCTTTGTGTTAAATGAGAAAGAAAGGCTACAAGAATCAATAAGAGTGCAGTTTTATTTTGAGCTTTCTTGGCATCTTAAGAATGAATCCGTACTCTGAAACGCTGGGCAAGTTCAAACATCTCCTCAGTGACCAGAAAAACTTATGAGTGGCAGTCAAAAGCCTAGGTAAAAAAACTTGGAAAAGTCAGACGGCCATTTGTTGCACCTTTGTTATTTTCTGCTGTCTTAACTGTCTATAATACAATTCATAGCAGTTTGAAGTAGGTTTAATAATGACAACACAATGAAGAGTCTGCTTAGTCCTCCCCCGTGTTGTTTGGCAGAGTTTACTTAAGGACAAGATGTGGGTGAGTCTCATAGGACACTGATGCTCTCAGAGCAGATGGTATTGAAACATTCACCAGGTTGTAACTACCCAAATCCAAACAGTGTCTTTTTACAGCTGATCTAGTGTCAGCTGTGCTTCAGCGTTTTTAATGAATGAGCAAATTGTGGAAGGAAAGCACAAAACGCTGGTTCATGCTGGTCATTTTGTAATAACCGATTTCTTATATTGCAGGACTTTGTTCCCCTTTACCAAGATTTTGAGAACTTCTACAAACGAAATCTGTATATGAGAGTCAGAGACAACTGGAATCGGCCCATATGCAGTCTTCCCGGTCCGGTTTTTGACCTCATGGAAAGGGTCTCGGATGACTACAACTGGACTTTCCGGTAGATCAATGCACTGCATTAAAATGAGATGTTATGAGATGTTTCTAGCACAGGATGTCCTTTACAGTCTTGTCTAACCAGCAGAACTGGTCAACCAGCTCTACTACAACAAGCATGCTTATTTTGACCAGATCAGCACAAAGTATGATTTTTCCCTTCATACTGATCTAATATGGTCTTTTCACGTGGGTAGAAATATATTAAAATATGATATAACATTGTTCTAATGTAAGAAATTGTTCTATGTAAGAAATTCATACTTTTTTTCGACAAGGATATATTAAATAAATCAAACTTGACAATAAAGACTTTTAATTTTTGAAAGTTGTATTTCTGAAGGAACATGCAACAAAAGGAATAATCAAAACTCAGCATTGACATCAAAGAAATAGAAAACTGACATTAAGCTGTTTTTACTCTATCTTTGATCAGATGCCTGCCATGGTGAGCATAAGCATTATGTTTGTGCTCTCACTTAGCAGTTTGGTAAATGTTGCTTTGTAATAAGCACTGTTCTCCTATATTACAGCCACTGAGTCTGCAACTACAGCTGTGCACAGGCTAATCAGAAACGTTCTATTAGTAACAACTTGTTTGATGTGTTATTTCACTACAGATTAACAGGGAGAACCATTGAGAACGTCATAAACATGGGCTCCTACAACTATCTGGGTTTCGCTGAAAACAACGTTGACTTCCTTAAAACTGTGGCAGAGAAGACCAAACAATATGGGGTGGGCGTCTGCAGCACAAGACAGGAACTAGGTATGTGTTTGGTTTCACTACAACCATAACTAACTGTAATCACGGAAACAGTTCCTCTATAGCATCCAACACTGTTTTCACAAGAGCAAGCATTGTAGGTGGTTTAAAAGTTCATCCCAAAATGAAAATCATTTCATTCACTCACCTTTCACCTGTTTCAAACCAGTTTATGTTTTTTGTTCTGTTGAAGAATACTGAAGAATGTTGGAAACCTGTAGCTCGTGGCATACATAAAGTAAAAAAACAAATACTATGGAAGTAAATGGTTACCGGTTTCTATATTCTTTAACAGAACAAAGAAGCTCAAACAGGTTTGTGACACGTAAATGTTGAATAAATGATAACAGAATTTTCTTTTAAACAACTATGGTGGCTGTCAAATGCATTTTTTCCATATGTGATAAAACCTGTTGAAGCAGATTTTTTACTTTACAAACAGAAGTTTAGACGTTTGCAAGTTTTCCCTTGGTGATTTATTAAAGGCCAAACCTGTTTTTCAATTTGCAGCCTAGGTTGATGTTTGACTAAAATGTTTCATATCTCCCACTATCTATAACAGCTTTATTACTCTACATGGGTTGTGATTTGCCACATGTCCCATAATGATCCATATTCCCATTCTGTGTCACATGGTTTGTGTGGGTTAAAAGCTGTCTTGTTTGAATTGAGGCCAAGAGGTGAAATCGTGTGTGCAATTGTTTAGAGCAACCATGTTACGGTCACCACACTAATGAAAATCCAGAAAATGTAGGTGAATTCAACTGTGGTTTCCAATCTTGAAAATATTTTTATGATACAAAATATATATAATCATAGGGCTGGGCGATTAATCGAAATCATCATTCCGAACCTATAATCGATCTAATTTTTTTCAGGTCGATTTATTAATTTTTTTCCGATTCATTTCCCTACTGAGTGTGGAGTCACATGACGTGTTAGGGCTGATTTATACAGAATTATATCGCTAACACACGTGTTGTCCAGTGCAGCCTTCGTGTGGTCACATATCTACGCACCTCTCGAAAATGTAACTACACGTAACGAAGATGCATATCACAAGCTCTGTGATTGATCAGTTTGTTAGCGTTGACGTGTGGGCAGCGCAAAGAGACAGCAGAAACAGCACGCTGAAGTACATCAATGCACGGCTAAGCACAAGGCAAGCGGCATGGGTCACGGTGAACAGCTAATGCAGATGTATAAATCAGCCTTTAAAGTCAGAGGCTGATTTATTTTTCTGCGGCCACTTTACAGCCACATCTGATCTCTGGTCAGGTAAGATGATGGACCCATTCGTGAACCTTACTTTGCACTACATTGATGATAATTATAAGCTGCGAAGATGCAAGAAATGCATTGTTTAAAAAAATTATTTTCAGGATAAACAAGAGTTACTTTATTTAGAAGAGATACTGCTTATTTTCTACTTTTAATATGAAAAAACACTGAAAATAATGTATTTAGTAACCAAAAGTACAAGTTATTTATTTTCATTTTTATAAAACAAAACAAAAAGATAGTGTGTATTTCCATCAATTATTTTAGAATATATATATATATATATATATATATATATATATATATATATATATAGTCCATTACAATGTAGTTACAATTTTCAATTAATTGAGATTTTGATTTTAGGACAAAATCACCCAGCCCTATATAATCAGTTTTAAATGACTGTTTCTGAGTGCAGGCTATCTAAAGCAATTTTAAAACTGCCCACTGAATAATTAAACAGCTTCCATAGAATTTTGTTGTGGTGAAAAGATGGCGGTTTAGAGATTAGTACTTTGCGCTTGGAGTACTTTGGATTGACAGACGTTCTGGGAACTGGTTATTCTGGTTTATTGCATTTGTGACATTTTTTTAGCTGCTGGATGACTGTTGCTACCTGTTCTGACATCAGCAGGGCTGTAAAACATCACGAGAGAACAGCTGGGTCAAGTGTGCACGACTGATTATCTCACTTTTTTCCCCTCCTCTTTTCACATACACAGTAAATGTGCATGTAATGATATGATTGTTTCATCTGACATTTGATCGCAGTAAAGTAGGTCATCTGAGATCTTTTATCTGCGGTGCTATGCAGTCACTTCACTACTGTGGTGAATCCAAGCCAAATACTGCATCATATCAGAAGCAGACACAAAGAGAACATGTGATCTTGAGTCACGGGGGTATTTGTGTTAAGTCCTTTTCGAATCATTTATTATTCATTTGAGGGATTCATTTATTTTTCTGCCTCTCTCAGAGATTGTCTTTGCATTTGGATATATTTCTGCAGGCCCTCTGTAAAATGAGCAATAACAAGTAACCCCATGACTCCTTATTAAGATGCAGTTTCTACAGTAATGTGCTTATGGTATAGGAATTTCTTTACGAATTTTGGTTTCAATAACTCTTTATATATACACAATTTTAAACTTAAATGTTATTCATTACCCTTGCAAATTCTGACATAGTTACTTTTATTGAACCAGCAAGATTTATTTTTTATTTTTGACCGGAAATGGCTTTTCCTCATAACATGACTATGCACAAGAGGCATCATTGTGGGGAAAAAAATATTTCTCAGCTTTTAGTTAGCTTTGAACAAAAAGTGCAAGTCAGAATTTGCCGGGTATAAATAATTTCGGGCTTCACTGCATCTATATTTATATACACTCACTGGCTACTTTATTAGGTACACCTGTCCAACAGCTCGTTAGTGCAAATTTCAAATTCGCTAATCACATGGCAGCAAATCAATGCATTTAGGTCAAGATGATCTTCTGCCGTTCAAACCGAGCATCAGAATGGGGAAGAAAGGTGATTTACTGTAAATGACTTTGGACGTGGCATGGTTGTTATTGCCAGCTGGGCTGGTCTGAGAAAAAGAGAAAATATCCAGTGAGCAGCAGTTCTGTGGGTGCAAAAGCCTTGTTTATGCCAGAGGGAGGAGAATGGCCAGACTGGTTTAAGCTAATAGAAAGGCAACAGCGAATAAACGAGGTGTGCAGAAGTGCATCTCTGAACGCAAAAAACGTCCAGCCTTGAGGTGGATGGGCTACAGCAGCAGAAGACCACACCAGGTGCCACTCCTCTTAGCTAACAACAGGAAACTGAGGCTACAATTTGCACAGGCTTACCAAAATTCGACAATAGAAGATTGGAAAAACGTTGCCTGGTCTGATGAGTCTCGATTTCTGCTGCGACATTCGGATGGTAGGGTCAAAATTTGGCATCAACAACATGAAAGCATCCATCCTCTCTTGTATTAATGGTTCAGGCTGGTGGTGGTGGTATAATGGTGTGTGGGATATTTTCTTGGCACACTTTGGGCCCATTAGTACCAATTGAGCATTGTTGAGTATTGTTGCTGACCATGTCCATCCCTTTATGACCATTGTGTGGTTATGGGTATCTTCTGATGGCTACCTCCAGCAGGATAATGTGCCATCTCATAAAGCGCAAATCATCTCTGACTGGTTTCTTGAACATGAAATGTTCTAAATTAGTATTAAAAATATTAAGTATGCATTATTAAAAAATATATATAAACTTAACACTAAATTGGATAAAATAAGTATAAAATAAATGCATTTCTAAGGCTGATTTCAAACTAAATAAGTACATTTTATTTCTTAAATGAAAAATATTAATGAATCTTGTATTTATGCCGATTTTGGAACAGGATTCAAAGTTATAACTACTACCTAAATTTGCACAGTAGAGTGTTATTGTATCTCTCAGGTTATTTTAGGTTACTATTTTACAGATAAGCTATGGGGTATTGGGTAATGGTATTTTAACTATAACTTTACGGCCACCAACACAGCACGTTTTTGTTCCAACTGCGAGATCAATAAGCTCTGTGTTTGTTTTAGTGACAGGTTTTAGGACTTCTGCATCAATCATTTACAGAAATTCTGCCTGTAGGAGTGTCCCTGTATCTTTAGTATTCATTATAGTGTGTGTGTGTGTGTGTGTGTGCACGCTTGTGTTTACAGTCACAATGGACCATTCAAACATACCAAGAGATTATAGGTTTAACATTAAGTTACAGTTGTCAAACATTTATATCACAGAAGCACGTGGTACTTATGGCGTATGGAGGAGTTGACAACAATGGGCCATTTAGGTGTCACATTTACTTTTACAAGAGCTAAATGTTTCACCATTTTGATGTAGTAATTGTACAACCAGTGGGTGGCAAATGCTGTTTGCTACATTAGTTTCCTAGGAAAAAGTTGCCTTCCTCAAGAGGGTACTTGAGCAGCTCATAAAGCAGAATTTTTCACTGAGCTGCATTCAAATTTCTGATTGAGATTTTATTTGTCTTTTAATGGACATTTAAAAAAATACTAAATGACTTTGTTGGGAACTTGGGATAAACTTTCATGTTGCCTTGAGAAAGCCTTGCATGAATGCTTGAAAAAGCTTTGTAAGCTTCAAATTTAAACTTTGCTAAGGTTTTCAAAAGTGGCTGCTATGGGGTTTTGTGTGGTTTCTTAACACATTTCTTACATGAATTAGCATGTTGCTACCCTGCTTATCATGATACAAGCAGTATATTTGTTAGCATATTGTTAACATGAATTACCTTGTTGCTAGCATGTTTTAATAACACGTTGCTACCATTTTTTAACATGGTTAACGTAGTAATATAATACACCATGTCTCAGAATGTATAATCAATTAAGCATTAATTTAAAAGCATATCACACAGTGACAGACAATTCAGGGTTTGTCAGATATATTTTATGATGGGATTTATGAGACCTGTGGCCACTGATGTACAGTTTACCATGATTGACATGGTAAACTGTACATCAGTGGCCACAGGTCTCATATACTCACTTTTACTGATTGCTTTTACAGTAAGATTGACAATGCTTTGTCCTTAGATTGACAGTTGGACAGATCAGATTTTGGGTCGGATGGATTTATAGTTAAATTTGTGGCATAATTTATGGTTAATGTTGTATCTTATCCTTGCTTGTAATTTTGGCCTGTTCCCAAGAGTGGTAAGGTTTGTTACAATACGGTATGCATTTATGTCCGTTTTCCACTATCAATGTCACTAAAAAGCTATCTGTACCATACCAATTTATTGCCATCCTTTAGGTACATAGCACAACACAACAGTAGCTAGAGCTAGACTTAAATCTGAAAGCTATTGGTTTACAGACAATCGTCAAAACACAGGAAGCAGCATTTTTAAAAACACAATGAGACATGACACTATGATAATACAATGATACAGTCATCGTACACGGCAATGAACTGTGGTCAACCTGAACTCAAACAAGCCTAGTCGTCTTCTTGTTACAACAACCACATTGAAAGATTCCTAAAATCATGAACAGAATATGCTTTATGTACACTTGTTGTTTATTAAGGCACCTACAAATGCATTGAAAGCACGAGTGGTGAGGCTTTCTCTCTGTATTTGTGTGTGCCTGCAGCGTGTCTATATTTGAAATAATGAACTTGAGTTCACAAAACACATGATATCACTTTAATCTCAACTGTCTGTCATACACCATGCCTACCAAAAGGGTACTATTGGCATTAGAAACACAAGCCTGATTAAGGTGAATCGTACCATACCGAACTACTGAACTGAATCTTACTACTGAGTAGGAATGAGGCACTTCATGACATTTGCTCCTTTTCTGCTCTTTCCTAAATGCAAAGAGTCTTTCTGGTTGTGTGTGTGCAGTCCATGTATCTGTGACCATGTTCGCTTTGATTGCTGGTATAGTTGTAAAAATAAAAAAAAAATAGTTTGATCTAAACAAGGAAGTATATGCTAGTGTATACTCAGGCATCTGATCTATCTATTGTCCCATTGTGCATGGAGGATAACAATAAGTCTACTTTTCACGGGAGCAAAGAAAGGTGTCATGTTCGGGCTTATTTATTACAGAACATCTATATGTGTTCATCTCTACACCACTGTAGGACCACATGATCTTATGTAAAAAGCACAAGATCTTGTTTTCTTTTTACAGTGAAGGTGTCTGTGGATTTAACTGACAGAAGATGTGAATGGTTAACCTTAGTGTTAACTTTTGAACTTTTTTTTTTACCATAGCGACCTCATGTGAACATAATCATGCTTTTTTTTACATCAATATCAAATAATTGGTAAAAACTGAAGTATGCACAATTGAAGTGTACTTAAATTTGAATATACCCAAATACAAGGTGTGTTTACTTTTGTGTTGCTGTTTACCAAATGCTTTCGTTTTAATCAGGCCCACAGATCTAGGGCTGTACGATTCTGGCTAAAGTAAGAATCATGATTTTTTTTTGTTTTGTTTTGCTTAAAATAAAAATCATGATTTTTCTCACGATTCTGTAGATGTAAAATAAAGTTTAATACGAGTAGGCTATTATTATTATTAATATTATTTTTATTTCTCAAACATTTGGTAAAACAACAATCATAATATTATTAGGCCTATGTGTATGTCCCGGTTGTTAATGCAGTACAGTGATGGCATCAGAATACAACTATTCATAATTCTAAAGTTGAATCATTATGTTTGAGACGTATCTGCAATTATTATTAGACCACTTTTAGTCAATAAAATAAAATGAGACATTTGTCATCAGATTTCCTCCTGCATTATATTCACTGTTATATATGCTAGAGTAGTTATACTGACACATTTTTCTCATGCGCAATACTTTGTGTTTACTATAAAAGAAAAAAGAAAAACATCAGAATGCTTGCCATAATCATAACTCCAAAATGCGATATGATCATTTTAATAAGGTGCGTGGTTTTGGTTTCACTTTCACTGCTGAGTGCAGTTCATGTCATGGCTGTTGTTATTTTGAGGAAAAAACATGCTTGCAAATCATACATCCAGCGCGCCTGCCGAATAATTGCTCTGTGCAACAAACTGAAGGTTATTACCTGTTATTCACAGGTTGTTCACTAAAATAGACATCATTCTATGGTGCGCGCATCCTCTCTGTAGTAAACACACAGCTCACGTTTGATATTGCGGCCACGAATACATTACATTAAGACAAAATATACATTTGTGGGTGAATTATACTTTATAAATACATTATGTGACTCTTTCAGCACTATTTAGAGGTGTCCATGTTGCTGAGCAACATATATAAAACGATATTAAGACTTGTGCGACTACCTTTATGCTTCTATCCCGAACTTGAAAATATCATTGGCTAAATCGTAGAAATGCTGGATTAAGATCATGTTGGGGGTTCAAATCGAGATCGCCATCTTTTTTTGATTAATTGTGCAGCCCTACACAGATCATTTGTAAATTTATAAAAAAAAGTTTACAAAATTTGCTCAAAATTGCATGTTTGCAAGGTTACCGTGCATTTAACGTTTTAATTCAAATTTTAAGAATTAGCAAGTTAGTAGCATGGGATAGCATTAACCTATTGTGTTTCTAAAGTTAGCATTAACATTTTAACATTACCATTCTAATATTAATGATTTTTAACCGTTGCTAGCATGATTTAACATGTTTTGATGATTTTTAACAGATCCGCCATTTAGTTTGGTCATAATATGTTGATTGAGTTTAAAGGGAGAGTTCCCAAAAATGTACGCACTATTTAATCACCCTCAAGTGGTTCCAAACCTTTTTTTGAAAACAATTGAAGATATTTTGGAGAAAGCTAAAAAACTGTAATCATTGATTTCCATAGGATTAACAAATACTACTTAAGTCAATGCTTACAGCAACATTTTTCAAAATAACTTCATTTGTGTTCAACAGAAGAAAGAAACTCATAAAGCTTTTAAACAACTTTATTTTTGGGTTGAACTATCACTTTAATTAGTATTGGGCACTAAATGTACATTTAACAGTTCTCAGGGCCAATGCCAAACATTTCAATTCAATCAGGTTAATATGTTTTGAACTAGTTGGTTTATGGACATGTTCTCATTATGTATACAATTCCAGTAGGTGAATGAGTTCTTTATAAGCATCACTAATATCTCTCACTTCATTAGACTACTACAATCTCCCAGTTAGACGTCAAGACCCTTATGGGTTTTCTCTGTAAAGAGCGAGCTTCTTAGTTATCATGCTGAAGTGCAGTGAAGTCGGCTGGGCTGATTCAGGTTTAATCAAACACATCACGCTTCAGCTGCTGCTGTGAGAGGGAATGATCGGAGGTCCAGAGTGATCAATGGTGTTTTAGAGCACAAAGCTCTCTGTGGGAATCATGTAAAAGAAGAGGCGTTTTCTCACAGCCTAACACTGAGTTTTGTACATGCTCTATTGACTGTTAGAAATCTATTTAGCAAGATTTTCTTGCTTAAGTTTGTTAAATATTTCCTGCAGTCAAACCTTTATGATATTTTGTCTCTATGATCAGTAAAGAGGGGTTTGTAGGATCAAGAAATAATGTGAACCAGACATGCCTATTCAGATGGAGCTATCGATAGATCGATAGATCGATCGATCGATCGATCGATAGATAGATAGATAGATAGATAGATAGATAGATAGATAGATAGATAATCTATATATACATATATCTACTGTATGGTTTTTGCATTGAGAAAAGATTGTACATGATTTAAATGTACATTTGAATGGATTTTATTAGATTTTTTTGAATGTATGAATTTTTATTAAAAAATGTATTTAATAATAGAAGATTTTCAATTTTAAAGAATTAAAGTTGCTGTAATAAAGTCTAATCATAATATTATTTTGTTTTTCATACGGTTTAAAATATGCAAGAATCCTAATTAAATATAAAACCTTTCTAGAAACATTGTGATTTGATTAAATAAATGTATTTTCCTAGCATTCCAATTCAAATTCCAGTTGAGTAACATCGAGGTGTGTCTATTCCAACTGGAGTTTTAACACGAGTTTACAAGGATTTAAGTTCACTCTAATTTACCACGTTGTTTTGCTCTCATATCCCAAATATGTATGAATAATTTCTTTAGAGAACGAGAATAAGAAATGTCAGTTTTTGTTAGTTTGTTTTGTTTTTGATCATCATAAAAATTAGGTTACCAACATTACTTACCTATATTCATTTGGGAAATAAATTCATAATAATTAATAAATTGAGAATAAATTGGTTAACTGTCCATATCTGTTTACAAACATTTAGATACTAAATGTTCCCACTACTGGTGTTTAGCTTCAATAAATCCTAAGTTTAAGGACTAATCAGCTCTTCCTAGGTGAAATGGCATCATTCAGCCATGACAATTAAACACTGAAGAGGTTTATGGAACATATCTATAGATCAATCATTTTTATCAGACAGTATCAGATGTTTGTCTTTCACAGTATGGCAAACGTCATGTCTGCAGTTATGTCTTTAGTCTCTGAAGGCACCTTCTGTGTTATTAATACCCTTTCACCTTACATGTTCTGACAGATCTCATTTGTTTCCTTTTTGCTGGTGCTGTCTGGAAAAGTGGAAGGCAGGCATGAAATTCTGAAGTAATTTCCTCTAAAGGCATTAAACATGATTCTGGCCAGAACATAATCTGTTCTGATGAATTTTTCAAATGTACTATGGTTTATGTTAATGGTTTGTGTGAAAGGCAAAGATTTAGTCAAATATTTACCAGGTGTTGGTGTTTTTCCCCCAAGCAGTTTTACATTCATAGAGCAGAGAGGACTACTGTTGTTATTTTGTCCTATCAGGATGCTTCTAATGAACACTTCCTGATTGTTTGTTTTTTGATTATTTTTTAGACTTGTGGCCTTAGATTTCATTTAATTTTATTTTAATTTGAATGAGCCATATAGTGCATTGATTCAATGAGTTAAATTGTTTTGTGATATCTACATAGTAGGTATGTGGCTTAGTTCATAAATTCTTCAGAAAATGGTTTTATGCTCCTTTATTATTTTATTATTTATTTTTGCTTTAGTTATCCTGCTTCTCTTTTCAAAATAAGAGCCCCACATACATAATAAGGTGTAATATAAGCTTAGATAAACTTAAAATACAGCAGGGGAGGAGGAGATTATAATTGTTGTCATCCCATTACAAAACGTTGTGGGAAATTAAATGCATTCTAGTCTATGCATATTAATACTCTCACTTTTTTTTCCTGATTGGCCTGATTTTACACTCTTGGGATTCAAATAATACAAGAAAACAGTAGTTTTGATGTTCACGGTGGGGCTATTTCCATGTACTAAATGCGTATTATCCAGCTTTGCCTAGGTATATCTAGATTTACATTATATGGCATCTTTAGTGGGAGTTGTGTAGCTTGATTGGGAGAGCACTGCTTTATAGTATCTTAACAATCATGGGTTTGATCTCAGAAAATGCACATGCTAGATACACACAAATATATACATATATATTTATATATTAGCCTATATTATATTTTATATACATATAATATTTTTGAAAAATACTGTAAATTGTGTTCCTAATGTAAAATTTGCTTTGTCACTGGTGGAATTCATTAGATTATTAGATCATAGTCAACTCTGATTTGAATTTTGGTAAGTGTGTGAGATGTTGAACTGCAGTACTCGTGTAGATTCCAATTCTCAAATTGGTCCTGTGACATTTCCGGTTTCCTTTTACGGTAAAACTAAAGAAAAAGGAGGCGTTTGGGTTATACTACCATATTAATGATACATTTCTTTATCTTTTTTAAAGGCAACTTCAGCATTCATGAGGAACTGGAGCAACTCGTGGCTGACTTCTTGGGTGTGGAGTCTGCCATGGCGTTTGGAATGGGTTTCGCAACCAATTCCATGAACATTCCAGCTCTAGTCGGAAAGGTCAGCATTTAAAAGTTAATCCTCAATGGTGCCTCTTTACATCCGTCTTAAATCATTCAGTTTTATCTGTTGAAGTGAGCTCAGCAATGCGCTATTAATCTGTTATCTCTGGGTGTCTGCTATTAATTGCCACCATAAACAGTTTTGCATGCATCACAGAATAAGCCAACGAACGAGCACATTAAACAAACCCTTGTTAAAAAATAATGTGCAATCTGATAAACGAGCATAGTTAGAAGTGACAACGTTTGTTTAGGGCGTCTCATTAGGGTTTGTTTATGCTGGGCTCAATGATGTGGTCGTCAAAACCAGCTCTGATGAGAAGACCTGAGGATCTGGAGGAGATTCAATGGGCTGAAGGACTGTCTCGGAGTGCCAGAAAATTGCAGCGGGGGATGTTTTTACTTAGGGAAAGTCTTTATGATGCTGCAGCCTTGAGGGATCGGTTAAGCAGAGGGTCCAACAAATTCTGCCTTCTGGTGGAGGTGTCAGGTCAAGGCCTCTCAAGGTGAAGAGGAGATGACAGCGTTGAATAAGACCATGCTCTGCAGCTATTAAGACTTTGTCATCCAGTTTATGTCAGAAGATTCAACATTAGGAAGACTAATACTGGGGGTTTGATCCCCAGGGGAAAGGCTAGTTGATGGAATGCACTGTAAGATTGGAATAAAATGACTTACTGTAACTTAAGTCATTACTCCTTGTAGTGTTCCCAGAAGTCCTTGCAGATATTATATTTGTTAAAGACAAAATATAAGGAATAGTCTTTTGATTCTCTTCCCTTTACATCCAAGTCATTGGAAAACTTAAAAGTATGGCGGCACCGTGGCTTAGAGGTTAGCACTGTCGTCTCACAGCAAGAAGGTTACTGGTTCAAGTCCAGGCTGGGCCAGTTGGCATTTCTGTATGGAGTTTGCATATTCTCCCCGTTCACATGGGTTTCCTCCAGGTGCTCCGGTTTCCCCACAGTCCAAATACATGCGCTATAGTTGAATTGAATGATTTGTCCATAGTGTGTGTGTGTTTGTGTGTGAATGAGTGTGTAGGGGTGTTTCCCAATTGCAGCTGGAAGGGCATCCACTACATAAAACATATGCTGGAATAGTTGGCGGTTCATTCCACCGTGTCGACCTCTGAAATAGAAACTAAGCCAAAGGAAAACGAAAGGAAACTTAAAAGCTTGCTTGAGGAAGCCTAAAATAGTTTGAAATTAAAGGTTTAATAATAGATGGATCACAATTTATACTGTTAGCATGTATTACATACTGTAGGCAGTGGGTTACATGATGTAGAATGCTGCTAGCATACGGCTGGGTTTTTTGGCCTAAAATCAAAATTAATTGAACATGCTTGATTACAAGTAATGAACGATTATTTTATTCATTTATTTTTGTCCTCACAGTTCACAGACAAGTTTTGTAAAGTAAATGTGCTCACAAATTACTAGTGAGAGATTTTTTAATGAAATGTGCATTAGATTATTTATAAATAATTGAAGGAAACACGCACTGTCTATGAAACACGCACTAAGGAAACTAGCACTGTCTAGGCAAACGAATATTTCAATGCAAATAATAATTTTAATGTAATGGAAGATATGCATCTCTGGCGCAGCTTGCAGTCATCGTCAATATAGTGCAAAGTAAGGCTCAAAAATGGGTTCATCGTCCTACTTAACCAGAGATCAGATGTGGCTGCAAAGTGGCTGCAGAAGTATAAACCAGCCTCAGCCTTACAGAGCGAAGTAACGTGACTCCACATGCAGTAGGGAAAGTAATTAAAAAAGTTGTCCTGGAAAAATCTGATCCATTATAGGAATCTGGATGTCAATTTCGATTACTTTTTGATTAATCACCCAGCCCTATGCTAGCACATAGCAATATTTAGTATACAGTTAACGCTAGGGCTGTAACGATACACCAAACCCACGATTCGGTTCGTATCACGATTTTTGACCTACGATTCGATTCGTATCACGATTTTTTTTCGTGAGGGGTGGGAATTTTTTTTTTTAAACAATATTTTTTATCAATTCATTTGAAAAATCTTTATAAACTGAACACCAAAGAACAAGATTAACCATGCAAATTATTAACTATATAAATAGCCAAATATAAAATAAATAAATAGACAAAGCTATAACACTTCTGTTTTTTTGTAACGAAATACTGTTGAAAAACAAACAGAACTAAACTCCATTGTGGAGATGATTCGAGCATGTAGAAAATTCTTTTTCAATCAAGTTCTCTTACATTTAAGAGATGTAAACTTTGCCTGACAAATGTGTCAGCATGTGGAGGAAACAACTAATTTATACAAAGCGCACAAGAATGAGGCTGCCAAAATGGGCAATGCCGTAAAAAAAAAATTTGACGCAGAAGTCAGACGAACAGGTGCAGCCATCAATTAGTGATGCACAAAATATAGGAGGGACAGTGTGAGGTGGAACAAATGCACTGATGCAGTAACCAAGAATCTCTGCGAAAAAAAATAGTGTCTTTCAATACTTTTTTTTTCTTTCGGAGACCTCGTAACCACACCCGACAGCTATAATGAATTGTCCGGACGTACATATTTCTCCAAAACAGCTATTTTACGAGCCTACAAACGTATCCGTGGTGAGCTGCAACAGCCCAATTCCACCACAGTCGAGTATTTTTCACTTACAACAGATGTGGTCGAGTACAAAAAATGACACTTTCCATGTCGCTATCTTTCCATTTCATTGACACGGAATGGACACTGGCGTCAAAATGCCTCCAATCTGAACCTAGCAGTGCCCAACACAATTGAGAAGATGGAGAAAGCCCGCACGGACCGTGCCCTTTCTGCTGTGAACTATTAAATTCTTATTTTCCCCGGAGCGGAACAAATTTTCACCGCACAGTTGGACAGGCACAAACAAAAATATAATTCATACATTTTTCTTGGAAAAAAATATCTTTTTGAAACGAATTTCGTTAGGTATAATTTTTATCTGAATTGTGATGTGGTTTTGGTTGGTCAATTATTTACTAGATAAAAAAGAATAATGAATAACCTTTGCGGTGATGCGCTTCAAAACAAGCGCGCTATTTGCTTCAGCGCCAAAACACAAGTTGCCGTGATATTGTGTTGGTTTGGTAAATAAAATAGCCTAAATAAAATTAAAGTTAAATATTCATAGTTTCAGAAAACCCCATATTAAAGTCGGGACATCTGGTGAACGCCCATCCCTCTCTGTGCAGCCAGATTAACAGTGTGAGCAAAGCATCTTATATGCGGTGAAAACAACCGGCCGCTTCGACAGCATGTTTCGTTGTCTGTTGTCACGGGAACTTTTGATATGCTGATCTTCCAATCTATCACAGCCTCTTTACGTATTCTGTGTGTACTTTACGTATCATCTGTATGTTGGTTGTGTTGCCTGTCACTAAAGCACTTACGGCATATTGTGTGGGTCTTGTCGATCCAACGCTATCTCACGGCCAAATGCTATCCTTTATCTCCACTGGGTAGCTGAAATGTTGCCATACTGCTGACTTATATGAAGAGGGAGGGTCCGCAATCTCTGGTTTAGTTGCCATGTTTCCTCACATTCTTCTTCAACTAGCTCAACTTTTGCAGGAAGGCGTTACATGATTGAAAAGTTAGTCACGGGTGTGTCGCGATTCTTCCTTATCAAATCGCGACACAGGATCGTGGATCTTAGTGTCGCGATTTCGGTTTCATATCGCGCATCGTTACAGCCCTAGTTAACGCAATTCTAGCATTATTCATCACACGGTTAACTTTTCAGTACATTGCTAGCGTATATCTAGCTTTGATTCCACACACTGTTGATGATGTGGTTTATTATTTGCATGATTTAGCACATTATTAATATGTTTCTAGCATGGGTTAGTATTGATATTGCATTGTAGCACATTCTTAGCATGATTTAACATGGTTGCAACATGATTAATACTGATTTTAATACACTTCTGCCTTGATTTAAGATGTTCCTAGCATATTCTACCACATTGTTAGCATGTTTTATTACATTTTTAGCATGTGCTAGAACAGGGATGCCCAATTTATTTATTTTTTTTTATGAATGGCCAAAAGCCAAACTTGATTGAGGCTAGTGGGTAAATAAAGTTGCCCTGTGTAATTTGCTCATTAATAATATTTAAAAATAACAAGAAAACATTGCTTTATAATAACTCATTCATTCATTCATTTTCTTTTCGGCTTAGTCCCTTTATTAATCCGGGGTCGCCACAGCGGATTGAACCGCCAACTTATCCAGCATTTGTTCTATGCAGCGGATGCCCTTCCAGCCACAACCCATCTCTGGGAAACACATTCATACATTCTCATTCACACACATACACTATGGACAATTTAGCTTACCCAATTCACCTGTACCGCATGTCTTTGGACTGTGGGGGAAACCGGAGCACCCGGAGGAAACCCACGCAACCACGGGGAGAACATGCAAACTCCACACAGAAATGCCAACTGGCCTAGCCGGGGATCGAACCAGCGACCTTCTTGCTGTGAGGCGAACGTGCTACTCACTACGCCACCGTGGCGCCCTTTATAATAACTAATACTGTATATTTTACATCACATTTTATAATGAACTATGTAACTTATTTATAACAGAATGGAGTTACACTGGTTGTTGCCTTAATTTGCTCACTGGTGTCTTCTTCATAGTGCTCTATCCACCAAGTGACTGCACATACATTTTTAAAAACTTAAACTTGATTAATTTACAACATTCCATTTCAGTTTGCTTTTTCAGTAGCTTTGCAATAAAACAAACAAACAAAAAAATTATGATAAATTAGAAATGACCATCTCTGTTAAAAGCATCTGAGAAAATCATTCTCACAATCTTCTCAGTTGGGATGGTGGGCCAAATCAAAGATTACAATGGGCCAACTTTGGGCCGCGGGCCCTACTTTGGGCATCTCTGTGCTAGAATGAAAAAAGGCGATGAAGTGGACCTGGGACCAGACTGATCAGTCCTTCGATGTAACTGGATTAAACTTGTGGTTCAGATATACAAATGAGCTCAAAAAATAATTCCCAGTTTAAGATTTTCATAACAGAAAAGGTTAAATTAAAGGATGTAAGGTTAAATTAAAAGTATAAAGGAAAACAAACATACTGTATAATAATACTTGCAAGCTAATAAGATAGATTTTTTTTATTTAAATTGTATGACATTTATATTTTCTTTAAAGTCCCACCAAAAACTGAGATTTTAAAAGGTGCTATATGCTAAACTGTTTATGATTTCTTTGTAATTTTTTTAATAGACCCTCACAACACGTTGTTGGCGGTTTGCTGATTCGTTATGTGTTCAGAGCCATGCAGTAACATATGTCTTGTTTCCAGGGCTGTCTGATCCTGAGCGATGAGCTAAATCACACGTCTCTCATTCTGGGAGCCAGGTTGTCAGGAGCAACCATTCGAGTCTTCAAACACAACAGTGAGTACATGTTCACAATATTATGATATTAATACACGTCAGGTCACTGTGTGTGTTCAGCTATTCAACACAACTACTCACTGTCTGTAAATTCTGAGGTCATTACCTTAATGGTTAGTAACTACATTTAAGCATTACTCTGGACTGGGCTATATTTGGGTTTTATATTAGCAGTGCTTTAGGGATTCCATAGTGGTTAATGGCATTCTTGTGTAGCTACTGAAGAACTTGAGAGCATCTTTCTCCAGAGGATCAATGAGAATAGTTGATGCATGAACAACAAAAGCTTCAATGTACTCTTACAGCATCTAGCAATAGTAGGTTGTGTGTCACTGATTTGAAAACTCCATTTCTCTTGACAAATTGTTTAAATTGACCACGGAAGATGGTTCAGGTTTGTTTGGTTATGGTGAGAAGTAATGCTGTATTTAGTTACCTATTGAGAAAAGTGCAACTTCCGTGTTGGAAACACGTGCAGACTCTGGCACATCTGATTTAACTGAGATGCGGGTGTGTGGTGTAATGTGGGTGGATATGATATGCTAATGATAAATATTTACTTTAAAGTGAATGAAATGCATCGGTGTGTCAAAGTTGATCATTAAATCATAATCCAACCTGTTTAGCAAGCAGGAGTGTAAAATGCGGTAAATTATTCTCTTTGTTTAAACAGGTACACCTGCGGAATAAACGTCTGCGCTGCATAACAATTTAGTTGTTAGGACATGTTTGTTGACAAATACCTGCCTTGCGTTAGCCTTAAAGGGGTAGTTCATCCAAAAACAAAGATTTGCTTACTTTTTTCTTTACTTGAACATTAAAGAAGTTTTTCAGTGATCCATGAAGATTTGTAAGAATCAGAGGTTACAGGGACTTTGAGTGTCAAAAAAATAAACAGACAAACCAAATTAAAACCCAGGCTTCCCCACATGAAAAAATACTATAGTAATTAATAGTAAATATTACAGTATTTGTGAACCATACTATAGCAAAGTACTTGGATTAATCTGATGTGGTGATTCTATATTTGCTATACTAATATAAACTAAGGACCCGATACCGTAGTTTTCTGTACATTATACTACAATACAGGCGACACAAGAAGGTCGCTGGTTCGAGCCTTGGCTGGGTCAGTTGGCATTTCTGTGTGGAGTTTGCATGTTCTCCCCGTGTTCGCGTGGGTTTCCTCCGGGTGCTCCGGTTTCCCCTACAAGTCCAAAGACATGCGGTATATGTGAATTGGGTAAGCTAAATTGTTCGTAGTGTATGTATGTGAATGAGAATGTATGGATATTTCCCAGAGATGGGTTGCGGCTGGAAGGGCATCCGCTGCGTAGTGACCCCAGATTAATAAAGGGACTAAGCCGAAAAGAAAATAAATGAATGAATACTACAATACACCACAATTTATGGTAGTAAAAAGCATTTATACTATAAAATTCCTTACATTTTAACAGTTTGCTATAATTAATGCTACAGTATGTTGTAGTATTCATTAAGAATAAGTTGTAAATGCTAAAATATATACAGTTTAATGCACTTTAATATAGCATAGTTCAAAAACACTGTAGTATTTACTATAAATTAATGTAGTGCTTTTTCATATAAGATTTAACACCCAGTGACCAAACAAACAGAAGTATCATAAATGGATTTCTTTTTTTATTTATGATATTTACTTTAAAACCTTGACGACTAATGAGATTGCTGCTTTTTGGTCACATGCCTAGAGCTCCTGAAGTTACAGTAAAACACTACTTGGTGGCGCTTATGTGCAAAACAGTCTAACAGAGTACACAGGAATTGTGGATGTGACAGAGTTTGATGGACTTAAGCGAAACTGAAGTCGGTCCGTTTCATAAACTAAATGTTACTGGACTAGGACTAAGTTCAACTAAAAATCTTCTTAATTTACTAAAAACTTTAAAAATTTAGTTTTACTTCTTAAAAACTAAAAATCTTCTATAATTGTTATATACTGAAGAAGGGTAGTGACCTATATTTTGAACTCCCTGACGGTATTAACAGCACGATTTCATTTTTGGATGAACTTTCCCTTAAACATGAACTTTTGGAGTCTTTATCTATCATTTTCAGATGATCATTTTCAGAAGTCGGAGGATGGAACTTGACATTAATCTTGCTGGAAGATACATAATAAGAAGCAGACTGTAGCATTATTTTTCCTCCTTTTTTGGTTGATGTCTGTTTATGCCCATTGAATGTATACAGATTCAGTTTGTTTAAAGGTCCTGTGAAGTGTACATTAATTTTTCAACGTTTGGCGTAATCTCAACTGAAAAACAAAGAGAGGGCAGGGCATAGAGTAGCTTCTCCTTTTAAAAAAAACAGCCAATAACATTTTGTTTTATCACAGCTCTCCCAGTGAGAGTGGTTGAGCTCAAGCGCAGCAAATGAAAACAAATGAGAAGTGTCTTGAAGGGGACAGGGCATGTCAGATACTATATGGCATTAGGTTGGTCAAGATTTAATGAGAAACTGAATTAAAAAAAAAACATTAATCTATTTAGGCAGAAGTGACAAACTACAAGCTTTACATGTTTATATCGGTTTCATATCTTCTTATTGCAAATTTTGTCCTTGTTTTGTATCACAGTAGCTTGTAGATATCCTTGACTAACATACTAATACTAACATCTACAAACATAATTTCACTGGAGCTTTAAATTCCCTTAATGTGCTGCAGACATTAAGAATCCTCAGAAAAGGTGTTTGTTTTAGATGTGTTGCTTTATCAATAAATAAGATGTTGGTGGGGGAAAGAATTTAGTTTTTTTGTTTGTTTGTTTTTTTAAAGAGTTGAGTTGACTTTATTGCTACCCGTAGGTAGATTCTTTTTGCAGAAAAGTTTGGCATTTGATACAAACAATTACATGACACATACACGTACACATACACGTACATACCCACATATACACGCACCGATGGATTACTCTTCTGTGTTTGGACTCTAAGTAGTGAATATTAAACAACTCTGAACTGAACTGAACTCCAACAATAATAACTGGACTGACACTTTCAATTTACTATAACCTTCTATGTGAAGCTGCTTTGACACAATCCACATTGTAAAAGCGCTGTACA
This sequence comes from Danio albolineatus, assembly GCA_903798035.1. Lineage (NCBI taxonomy): Eukaryota > Metazoa > Chordata > Actinopteri > Cypriniformes > Danionidae > Danio > Danio albolineatus. The sequence goes on from CAIGQQ010037872.1 coordinate 973,345, forward strand.
AATAAAGGTGAATTGAATTGAATATACACACACAAAAGTACCTTAAAATATTACAATTTATTCAAAGCAACAATAGATGATGGGACAAAGCTACTCCTGTAACGTTTTGCCCTACTAAAAAGCATCTGAAACCTTCGACCCGAAGGGAGCAGGATGAACTCCTCAAACAGAAGATGAGAGCTACAGCTACTAATGTTCTGGGCAATCCTTAAACGCTGCCTATACAGATATTCAATACTCGGCTGTGATTCACCAATCAACTTGCTAGACCACCTAATAACCTGGCTCAGTCTATTTCTGTTTTTAAGGGACATGCTTCCAAACCAGGCCACCTGAGCGAAAGATAGAAAAGACTCAATAAATGCTCGATAGAAAAGGGTAAGCATATTGGGGCCAATGTGAAAACTGGGTAGTTTCCTGTGACAATAAAGGCACTGATGCCCCTTCCTGCACACATCATCACAGTTTGCCTCAAAGTTTAAACATTAAAAATGGTAAACCTGAAATAAAATTGTCATTTCGCTTCAAATGTTTTGAGTAACATACATTTTGAAGTGAGTAGGTGGGTTTCCACTGCATACCAAATAAGTTTTGACTCAATATGTCCATAGCTGAGCTACATGACAGCATAACAAATGTAAACAAAGATTTAGCCGAACAGAGTTTGACATTTAAGCCCACACACCTTCCGATTTGACGTGTCATTCTTCCTTTTCGAGTTCTTGGCCTCAAAGCTTTGGCGAATATGTTTAGGTGAGAGTATTTCAAGACTGCATGGATAAAGAAAGCAGGCCGTGTCCACATTGGCCTTCACTGGCCTAAATATGTCCACCTGTTTGAAATGAGGCCACTTTAATGAGACACTATATGGAACAGTCTTTTCTTTGGTCTTTTTGTCACTTTATATTCATAGAGATAGTAGGGAAGGCGAGATGTTTGTAGGGTAAGAGAGGAGGAATGAGATCAGGATGTGACAGGTCAGAATCCAGTTTGATTTTGTAGTTCAACTCTGCCATCTGTTGGCCAGTTTATAACATTACAATGTCTGTTTATTAGAAGCTTTGGGCTAGTTGCTTATAATGTGTTTTTGGGGTTATTTACATAATGCACTCATTCATTTGGACCTACACAATAAATAGAACCAACCAATAATAGTGTCCTTGAATATCCCAATGTGCAATTAGAACCCTGTTTTACACAACATAACTATTAATCATTGTAATTTATTTCCCTTTTCTTCAAAGCTTCAGGCTTTCCCAGTCATTCCCCGTAGGATACAATTATTGGAAAGACTTTTTTGCAGCAAGATGCAATTTAGCTTTAGTTAATGTTTGTTTTATACAAGTTCATGCTGTAATAAATCAGATCATTGAATTCAAGCAATTACCTGATGCACAAAAACCAGGCTCTCCCACGTGAACAAACAGGTATTTAGACTTATTTTGGTGATGTAAAGCAATTATTTTGCATATATTTGACTATTTTTTATTTCTTACTCTGGGAATAGTGACATATTTAATTCAGATTTTGAATGTATGGATTTGCAAACACTAACGTAGTCTTACATTGCAAAATATGCTTTTCTCACTTTGAGTTTTTGTCCCGGGCGCCATGGTAGCGTAGTGTGTAGCACGTTCGCCTCACAGCAAGAAGGTCGCTGGTTCGAGCCCCGGCTGAGTCAGTTGGCATTTCTGTGTGGAGTTTGCATGTTCTCCCCGTGGTTGCGTAGGTTTCCTCGGAGTGCTCCGGTTTCCTCCATAAGTCCAAAGACATGTGGTATAGGTGAATTGGGTTGGCTAAATTGTCCATAGTGTATGAGTGTGAATGTGTGTGTGAGTGTATGGATGTTTCCCAGAGATGGGTTGCGGCTGGAAGGGCATCCGCTGCATAAAAAATATGCTGGATAAGTTGGAGGTTGATTCGGCTGTGGCGACCCCGGATTAATAAAGGGACTAAGCTGACAAGAAAATGAATTAAAGTTTTTGTCTCATTTGTAGTTCAAATATCTAAAAGTTCTTAAATCAAGCTAAATTGTCTGCCAACAGGGAAAGTGAAGTTTAGATTTTTTTAGGGAAAAAAAAGCATCTATTTTGTTGCCTGAAAGCAAAACAATATTTTATGCTGGCTAAAATGCTACTTGATTTTCTCGTTTTTGTTTCTTTTTTACAACATCAAAATGAAGTGAGTTTTTTTTTATTATCTTAAAACAAGCAGAATTGTCTGTCTGTGGAAATAAACACCTACAGTATCTTGACTTATTTCTGAAAGCAAAAAAAAAACAAACATATTTCACACATTTTAAATACTGCGACAAGACAAAAACTCAAGTTAGAAATGCAATATTGTAGTGTGCATGTGTATGTATACAGAGAACATAAGGCCCAATCCAAATTCTCCCCCTTAGCCCTTCCCCTTACCCCTCGTTTTGCGCATTCACGTCAAGGGGTAGGCGTGTCCCAATTTTCTTTCGCTTGAAGGGGTAGGGCTAAGGGCGAGGGGTATACCCCCTTCAAATGAAGATTTTTCAGGACCACACTTAAAACCGAGGGGTAAGAAAATTTCCCTGAATGCACCTGCCACAACGGCAGGATAGCTGAACCCGGAAGTAAGGAGATCCACAAATTAGTATTTTTTGTCATTATTATTATGAATTTTTACGACAAACAAACATATGTTTTAATATATTCATAAACGCGTTCGTCTTTTACCGTCATGCTTTAAAAAAAAAACGATTAAAAAAAAATCCATAATCCATAATAACTCCAGTACAGCGGTCCCAGAACATTCTGACACTCGATGACACTGGAATACCCTGTCAGTAATGTCTAGTGGCTGGGAATGAGCTTTTTACAGTGTCTGCTATAATGTTAATGTTGTTTTCGTGTGTTTACATAGATGAATATGGCCACGGAGTAAATGCACAGTATAGTTACGATCTTATTGCCACATTTTAACGTTATGATAACATAATATATGCCTTCAGTGATTTCCTGAAGATAAACACCAAAAAAAAAAAACACAACTGGAATAACTACAGCAGTCGTGATCGTCTGATCTCATGAAGCAAGAGATCGCGATGACAAAAGATGACGGGTAAGTCATCAAGATGATTCTTAGGGGTAAGTTTTGAAGCTCTTCCCCTTAACCCTCGGTTGTAAGGGCCAAGGGGAAGGTGAAGAGCCAAGGGGTGGGGGTACAAAAATAGAATTGAGATTGGGCCTAAAACACATGCAATTTCTAAATCGCAAAGGCTGCAATTTTATCTATTAATTTATTTAGATTTTTGTTCACGTTCTTGTGTGCATGATTTTAATATGTTAACCAATCAGAGCTGATGCAGCACACCGGACAATTACAGCTAAGCTGAGCAGGAGAAAGATGTTAACCAATCAGAGCTCACTCCACGCACGAGAAAGTTGAGCGGGAGAACCGAATAGGTGGTTTTGATTTATGTTCGTTTTTGCCAGGACAATCTGCTGCAGTTCAAACAGAGCATCAGAATGGAGAAGAAAGGTGATTTAAGTGACTTTTAACGTGGCATGGTTGTTGGTGCCAGACGGGCTGGTCTAAGTATTTCAGAAACTACTGATCTACTGGGATTTTCACACACAACCATCTCTAGGGTTTACAGAGAATGGTCCGAACAAGAGAAAATATCCAGTGAGCGGCAGTTACAGCCTTGTTGATTCCAGAGGTTAGAGGAAAATGGCCAGATTGGTTAGAGCTAATAGAAAGGCAACGGTAACTCAAATAACCACTCGTTACAACCAAGGTATGCAGAAGAGCATCTCTGAACACACAACACGTTCAGTCTTGAGGTCGATGGACTACACCAGCAGAAGACCACACCAGGGGCCACTCCTGTCATCTAAGAACAAGAAACTGAGGCTACAATTCGCACAGGATAATGCACCATGTTATAAAGCGTAAATCATCTCAGACTGGTTTAAAGTGACGTGTGTGTGTGTTTATATATATATATATATATATATATATATATATATATATATATATATATACACATACATATATACATTATCCACATACAGTAGAGGCATCTAGAAGCATGTTCGGTTGTTTGCAATTTGTAATGGAGTTTAATCTTCTAATCTGGATCTAATCAAACAGTCATATTTCTTCTGTTCATAATAGGCACAAGAACATTTCTTATAACCAAACCTTTTATAAACCTTTATAAGTGTCTCTTTTCTGTTTGCATTGGGAAGATGTATAAACAAGAAAGCTCTTTGTTTGGTTAGGGAAAAATACCAACTAAGGGTGTGTATTTCTTTTACCTGATTGTGTCAGTGTGCTTGTTTTGTGTTTGGTTTCAGACATGCAGAGTCTAGAAAAGCTGCTGAAGGAAGCGATTTGCTCCGGGCAGCCTCGTACCCATCGCTCCTGGAAGAAGATTCTTATAATGGTGGAGGGCATTTACAGGTCAGAACGCTCGTGGATGTTATCCGGTTATATTTAGTCCATTCTTAATATAAGCAGTTGCATGAAATAAAGGATGAAAGCAAATAAATAAATAAATTAGTATTCAGCTTCACTTATAGCTTGGATTACATGACAAAGGAGGAATAAATAAAAGAGAGAGAGAGAGAGCGAGAGAGATTTACTATCTCTTAGGGTTTAAATAACCAGTGGCATTTCTTTTGGATGCAGTGGAAGTGCCTCTTTATTGCTCTCATTTCTTTGGGTTATTCTGATTTGTTGGTTTATTGAGGTCAAAGTCTTCAGTGGTGGATGCGTGACCGTTTCCAGTCTTTTGAGCATTGACAACCCTTTTTTGCAAGGTCATTTATTGCATAAATCTCTACTCACTGTGCTGTGATGTGAACACTGAAGCTTCATGAATTTTATATGAAATTCACACAGGACTATAAAAGATTATGAATGATTTACTAACTTGCAACCACACCTGTACAAGGTAGCCAGATCAAACCATTTATAGTGCATTGTGCCATCACTAACAAAAGTGGGATTTCTCAGAACAACTGTCTAAGAGTACAGAGGTTTTATTCATTTGGAAAACAGAGACACAAACGGTTATGAATTATAAGAATTAATGTGTATGCAAATTAAAATAATTTAATAATGTTTTATTATATCGATAATATTATACATAGTATTACGTACAATGATACAGTTATCATGCTAAATTAATATATTACGATGTAATATCCATTATAATCTAAAATAGTTATGTAAAATACAAAAAATAAAGCCATAAAAAAAGTCATATATTGACGAATACATGAGGCTGATTTGTATGAATTGATACAATGTAATTTATTCTAAAAATAACTTCATTTTAATACAAATGACATTGTATCAGTTCATACAAATTAGCCACTTTTTCACCAATACATAAATATTATTTTATTTAACTATTTTATGTTAAAATGGACATCTAATGGAAACCTAGCTGTCACTGGGGAGCATGTCATGATTTTGCCAAGTACAATGTGATCCTTGTTTAACATCTATGTTGATCCTGGAACATAATTTTTGCCTCGAAAATGTAATCCTTAACTATTCCCTACCCCTAAACCCATTTTAACTGGAAATTATTCCCCAAATCAGAGGAGAATAATAGTTGGATAACAATCATGTAGAAGTGCATAAACCGGCGCCACGTTGGCATAGTGAGTAGCACGTTCGCCTTACAGCAAGAAGGTCGCTGGTTCGAGCCTCAGCTGGGTCAGTTGGTATTTCTGTGTGGAGTCTGCATGTTCTCCCCGTGGTTGCGTGGGTTTCCTCCGGGTGCTCCAGTTTCCCCCACAAGTCCAAAGACATGTGGTATAGGTGAATTGGGTAGGCTAAATTGTCCGTAGTGTGTGAGTGTGAATGAGTGTGTATGGATGCTTCCCAGAGATGGGTTGCAGCTGGAAGGGCATCTGCTGCATAAAAAACATGCTAGATAAGTTGGCAGTTCATTCCACTGTGGCGACCCCAGATTAATAAAGGGACTAAGCCGACAAGAAAATGAATGAATGAAGTGCATAAACCTAATCGTAAGCCTAAATTCAACATAAACTGTAAACATATGCCTTAATTCTGATTGGCTGATTGGAATGTTGTTCCAGGATCAACATAGATGTTAATCCAGGAACATGTCCTACTTGGTGAAATCACAGGGGCATCATAAAACTGGGGAAATCATAAACTGGGGCATGAGCAAATCATACTAAACTATACGAAAGAGATTCATACCATGTTGATTGTACTACTAAATTGAAAGTAATGAATATCTGTGAAGAAAAAGTTGAAAATCAAATGCAAATACAATTTTTTTTATTTTGCTTATATTGAAGTTCTATTGTGATACAGTGCTCAGCATAATTGAGTACACCCCACTTTGAAAATGAACATTTTTATCCATTTCTCAGTGAATATGGGTCATATGTTTTGGTGCATTTGAACTAAAATATTTATTAAACAGATATGTTTAATAAAATAATATTTAGGCCCCTAAACATCATCCGAAATATAAAGACAATACATTTAAATTAATGTGAAATATTGGGAAAGAAAATTACAAACTACAAAATGTCAGCAAAATTTGACACATTTTTTGTTTCTTTCGAATTTTGCTCTTTTATTAATTTAATATTTTCCCCTAACATACATATTGGTGTACTAATTTTGGATCGTTATCGTAAGTAATTTTGTTAGATTACCCCCAGATTTGGCTTCAGTACGGACTAATGCAATGTATATGTACAAATATAATATTGTAAAGCTTCCTATAGAAAATATTCATCTAAATGAGAGATTTGTGAGGGGTGTACTCACATATGCTGAGCACTGTATATTGAAGTTAAACTAAATGAAATTGTCACAAACCAACTTGGTAACTAGATTCAATAAATAATATTTAGAAAATATATTGATTATTTTAAGGGTAACACTCAACAATAAGGTTGTATTAACTAATGTTACTTATTGCATTTACTAGGGCAGCACAATATATCGTTTTAGCATCGATATCGCGACATGCGCACCTGCAATAATTACATCACAAAATCTGCAGTGTTGAGTCTGAATTATAGTTGGCCAGCAGCTATAGAATTGTATTTAATTACTGCATTTATATGGAATTTATTTGATTTATGGAAAAAAAAGTTACTCACTTGGGATTTGTCTTGTTTCAAGTCCGAATGTCTACATTTCAAAGCGAAAACAATTATTTTACTTGTTTTAAGGAAAAACTCAGTCCAAATTTAAGAATTTTTAGATGTTTGGACTAAAAAAAACAGACAAAGCAAACTAAGAGAAATGTTTTTTAGCATTGTGATTATTCCTTTTCTGTACCTGAATACTGTTAGACTCCTCAGAAAACTGTCAAATAGAGCGATTCAAATCCAATATTGTGCAGCCCTAGCATTTACTGACATGAACAATCAATAAACAATATTTTTTTTTACAGTAATTGTTCATGTTAACATTAGTTAATGAAAATACAATGTTACAAGCATGAATTTGGATTTTAATAAGGCCTAATGAAACCATATTGTAAAGTGTGACCGTTTTCAGTTCAAACTGATTTTATTTCAAGTAATGAAATGCATTTTATTAATTTATTATGTAATTGTAGTCACAACCCTGTCTTATAAACACCATATTTGAAATCTTTCTGTCTTTCAGTATGGAAGGCTCTCTCGTCCGGTTGCCAGAGGTCATAGCACTAAAGAAGAAGTACAAGGCTTATCTGTACCTCGATGAGGCCCACAGCATTGGAGCTGTGGGGCCCACCGGTCGGGGAGTTACAGAACATTTTGGGGTGGACCCTAAAGAAATAGACGTTCTGATGGGCACCTTCACCAAGAGCTTTGGGGCTACTGGCGGTTACATAGCTGGCAAAAAGGTGGGCATCATGCAATACTTTACACTCATGGAAAAAATCAGCCTGAAGTTTTACATAAGTAAACCCGTAGAGCTACTGTTTGTCATATGGTGACGCTGGTGCTGCAGAAATGACTTGTGCCACCTTTACTCAACATACATACCATTCTCCAGACTCAAGCACACAGTCTGGTTTCATGATGTAAAACTACATATGTTCCCCAAATGTCAGTCATGGTCCCGTCATACCGACTCTCTCATCTCATTACTCCATTAAAAAAGACCACTTCACTTCATAACCACATCATGGACATGGCAGTTGATTATAAAAGACTGAAAACGACTGCAAGCTTTTTGAATTACACGTACTTTTTAGGAGAGAGAGAGAAAGAGAGAGAGAGAGAGAGAGAGAGAGAGCCCATGCATGTGTTGTGTAATAATAGTTGTTTAATAGGTGAGACTGTTGGACGATTGCCAGGTCAGTTTTATGGCACAAATCAGAATTGCAGGTTTGGACAGGATGCTTCTTAAAATGGCACTAGGCTGTAATCTATACTACCCTTCAAAGTTTTGCGGTCAGTATAGGATTTTAAAAATGTTTTTGAAAGAACTTAGCAAAGCTACATTTATTTGAAAATGCAGAAATGCAGTACATTTAACTATAAAAATACTGCAAAAACAGTACATTTTAATATAGAAATACTGAAATTTGAATATGATTGAATATAACTTTTTTATATATGAATGTTTTGAAATTTAATTTATTCTTGTGATATTAAAGCTGAATTTTCTATTTGTAATTGCAAGCCTTCTGAAGTCTTACTAATATACTGATATTTATGTTGAAAGCAGTTTGGCTTAATATTAGATTGTGGAAATTGATATTCTTTTTAGGATTGTTTTATGAATAGAAATAGTCAAATAGAACATCATTTCTCTGCAATCCTTTAAATTTAATAATTGTTTTAATAATTCAGTGATTTGAAAGGCTTAGCTTGTTTCATTACTGGATGAATCTGTACTTTTGAACAAATCACTTGAATGGTTGAGTGACAAACATACTTTTTAAATGGCAACAGAACATTTTAGTAGGGCAATACGATGTTGGAAAAACAGACATTGTAATAACTTTATAAAATCACAAGCATTGATAATTACAGTAGAGCAACAAAACAAATCAAATAAACAGTAATTATTAGTTTTCTGGGAATCTAGCTGTATTCAGGTTGACAAACTAAATAAGCAAATGTAAAACAAGATAGTCTTAATAGTCTTTATCGTATGCATAGTTATGATTTCTTTTCCAAAACGTATTTTTATAGAATGTTTATTTTTAAATGATACTGTATAGAGAATTTATTATTCAGGATATATTTTAAGGGAAACATTTTAAAAAGGATGGATGATGTAAATTATTATAAATAAATTGGGGATCGCCACAGTGGAATGTACCGCCAACTATTTCAGCATATGTTTTATGCAGCAGATGCCTTTCTAGCCACAACCCAGTACTGGGAAACACTCACACACTCTCACATTCAATCACACACTTTTACTTACACACTACCATCAATTAAGTTAAACCAATTCACCTATAGCGCATGTCTTTAGACTGTGGGGGAAACCGGAGCACCTGGAGGAAACCCACGTCAGCATTGGGGAACACCACACAGAAATGCCAACTGGCCCAGCCAGGACTCAAACCAGCGATCTTGCTGTGAGCCGAATGCTAACCACTGAGCCACCGTGCCACCTTGTAAATTGTTGCCATGAATGTAGCCAATGCTGCTGATATGGCATTCAAACAAACAATAATAAATAAATAAGTTATTGTGCTTTAAACAGGCTTAAATGCTTACAGTCACAAGCCTTCAAAATGATAAAACATTTGGTGAGGGCGTCATGGTGGCACAATCGCCTCACAGCAAAAAGGTGGCTGGTTTGAGCCTCGGCTGGTTCAGTTGACGTTTCTGTGTGGAGTTTACATGTTTTACCGTGTTCGCATGGGTTTCCTCTGGATGCTCCAGTTTTGTCCACTGTCCAAAGACGTGGTATAGGTGAATTTGGTAAGCTAAATTGTCCATAGTGTATGTGTGTGAATGAGTGTGTGTGGAAGTTTTCCAGTGTTGGGTTGCAGCAAGAAGGGCATCCGCTTCGTAAAACATATGCTGGGTAAGTTGGTGGTTCATTCATTTGTGGTGACCCCAGATTAATAAAGGGACAAAGTCAAAAAGAAATTAATGAACTTTTCGTAACTTTGCGGTGTCACTTTGGAGTGTAACTGGAGCAACTGGTGAACTATAATCCTGATTCTGCATTGTGACTATTGCAAATTCACACTCTCCAATACTGAGGTTCAAACAATATGTTGTGCAAACCTACTTTTTAGTCATCATTAGTCTTTATTAAAAAAAAACCTTCATGTTCCCTTCAATTAGATTGACAGTTATATTTAATAAAAGTGGCCAGAAGCTGCAGAGTAAAGCAGCTGTGAGCACAGTGTACACAGGCGCAGTGGGAGGTTGGCCAAACGGCTCCAGCCAGTCCTTCGCTCCACAGATGTGGGTGGATTTCGGACACGTTCTCTTAACTGACTTATCTTACGCTGCTTCCACAAAGCTCCCAGGACCTAAAGCTCTGCCGATCGTGCACTCTAAGTGGAAGCAGATGTTTGATTTGCAGATTTTTTTTTTCCCCCTTCTAAAAGCCCCCTCGCCCCCGTCCTCAAAGTAGAGGACACATCTGGATGCAGAGGCCCATGTGCGTCCCTCCCCTCGCCCCTCCACATGGATGCAGATGTTGGAGGACAAAGATTAAGAACTGGAGACTGGACTGCCCAGCTTTATCGGCTGCTGCTCAGGAGCCAAAGTCTCGATAAAATAGTTTGAGAAGCAGAACGCGTCACATCACTGATCAACAGCTTCTGTTTGTGTGGAAAACACTTTATTAGGGTCCACCTAAGGCTGAAAGCATGACCTAAACATTAGGGGGGAACTACTTTAAGTATTAAGAATTGGAACAGTAACAAAAATGCTAGGTCTAAATTTATTTGGAACTCCTAGTAAAATCGTCTTAAAATATGCACACGTTCACTCTTATTTGCATTTTTGTGAACAGAATTACACAAATTTGACCATATTTAGAAATTCTAGACTGTAAAATGTGGGGCATTGTGTCAAGTGATTTGTAGTTAAAGTATTTAAAGGGACAGTTCACCTAAAATTGAAAATTCGTCATCATTTACTCTCCTTTGACTTGTTCCAAACCAGTTTGAGTTTCCGTTGAATACAAAAAATAAAAAAAAGATATTTTAAATAAAGGTGGAAACCTGTAACCAGTCTTTCCTTAGTATTTGACTTTTTTACTATGAATGTAAATGGTTACATCCAGCTTTTAAAAACAATTCTTCTTTAGTGTTAAACAGAATAAAGAAGTAGTAAATAGCGAGTAAATAGTAAGTAAGTTCATATTTTTAGGTGAACTATCCCTTTAAAGCTGTCATTATGAGTGGATAAGTGTTTATTTGCAGCATAGTTTCATCTCCCTCTAGTGGTGCATTTTGGACTACAGTGTTTCAGTTCATCTACTCTTGCAAGTACAGTAAGGTGGCATTTTAAATCACTTACTACTGGTTCAGCTCTTTTGAACAAACCTGAGGTCAAAAATCTTACCTCAAGTGCACAATACAATTCTCTTGGATCACCTGCTCAGTTTAAAACTTACTGATTAGTCATAGTCTTCATGAAATCAAAATCGAATTGACCGCTCAGCTAGGAGTTTGATTGACAGATGATCTGACCAATCAAAATGCAGGTTTTGTGTGCTCTGGTTGCTATTCATGATATTGTCTGACAACAAGGCATACAGTAAATAGATTAACATTGGTGGACTTGAACTTGAAATGGTTTTCACATAAGAAAGGATGAGGAATATACAAAATTTGTGTCTATTCTGGTCATGAAAATACATATCGGAAAGTTGTTCACAGAGACCAAGACAACAGAAAGTGCTCCATGTTTGTTTTCTTTATTTCACATCAGCACAGCACAGTGTTATTTACCATAACATTATTGTAATACATTACTTAGTGTACTAATTTCCTTATTTAATTTACTATGTTTTAGAATTGGTTTTATTAAAATGAATTATAAATGTTACACTGTTAAAGATTTTTGTACATTTCACAGTATTTAACTGTATTTTAAAGTTGCATTGTGAAAATTACTGTATATTTTACAGAAAGGATATACATACAACTCTAAATAAATATAGAGCAAGATAAATGGTGCTGTAAATATTTGCTGTAATAGATTTACAGTAAGTTACTGACGAACTGATGCCAGTAATTCTACTTATTCTCTTAGAGATCACCGCTGCTTTTGGTACCATTAATCATTCAATATTATTAAATCGACTGGCCTCAAATGGAATAGCTGATAATGCTCTCTGCTGGTTTACATCTTACTTAAGTGACAGAAAACAGTTTTCCAGGTCAGATGCAGTCTCAGTCACTCGTGGTGTTCCTCAGGGATCTGTATTGGGTCCTCTTTTATTTATTATTTATATTTTACCTTTAGCTCATATATTCCATTCTTATGGCATACATTTAAAATTTTTATGCCAATGATACACAAGTTTATATCTCTACTAAGAATGCTCAATCTCACCCCTCTTCGATCTTACTAAATGTCTGCAATACGTTATTATTTTGATGACCCGTAATCTTTTTAAGTTAAATGCCAGTAAAACTGAAGCCCTTGTGGTTGGCTCTAGGCTGTTCTATCCAAAACTCAATCAATTACTCTATTAATAATTCTCCAGGAAATTTTTACAACTCATGCTGAAAGTCTTAGGGTTATACTAGATGGTATCCTTTTGTTTAATTCCGTTATTAGTAATATTTCATGATCTGCTTTTTTTCCATTTACGTAACATTGCAAAACATCGCCCTTCATCTCAACGAAGTACTGAAGTGCTTGTTCATGCTCTTGTTACATCAAGGATTGATTATTGCAATTCCCTCCTATCTGGTATTCATCTTAACCAACTTCACAGGTTACAGTTAAATCAAAACTCAGCAGCTAGGGTAGTCACCCGCATCCCTAATCCTTTTTCACTTGCACTGGTTTCCTGTTCTTTATCGTGTACAATATATAATTCCTATATAAACTTACAAAGCTCTTCACAACCTGGCACCCGATTATTTCCCATTTTAAATCCCAGGTAAAAACTTTTCTGTTCAGGATTGCTTTTAATGAGTTTCTGGTTTAATATTATGTTTATTAATCTTCTGTCTTTTATTTTATGATATTATTATTATTATTATTATTATAAGTTACTGTAGATTCTGCAGGAAATTGTTAACAGTGTACAATTCATTAAATAAATAATTTAAACAAGTTTATTTATTTAATTCAACAGGATATATTGTTAGGCAGATCTTCTGTGATTTAATTATAAGTAAATTATGATCTTCTGTGTTAAACTATGTTTTAATGAACTACATGTTTGTTATTTTTTCTGCAGGAATTGGTGGATTATTTGCGGTGTCACTCTCACAGTGCAGTTTACGCTACAGCCATGTCACCACCTGTCGTGGAGCAGATCATCAGGGCAATCAAATGCATCATGGGAGTCGACGGAACCACAGAAGGTTAATAACCATGCACTGCATAGAGACTGACTCAGTGCTAAAACATAAATCACATTTATAATTCCGCATTAGTCAAAGCACTACTTTACACTTGATGAGTCAGAGGATCCTGAGACCTCACTTCAAACCAGTCAGTGATTCTAATATCAACAGACAGTGAAATTCTCCACCCAACACGTTGGCTTAAACAAGGGGAATCTGATAGGAAGGAGATTTAATAACCATATAAAATGTATTTCACCGCAGCGTATAAAAATAAATGGAAAACAGATTACAATAAAGCAATGGAACTAGCTTAAAGAATCCAGACCTTTAGTCAAGGAAAGGTCACATATTTCCAGGTATTAGAAGTCAGCAGAATGGCACCAGATGTTATAAGGGCTTTCCCAAGCTGCCTTCTGTTTTTGATATGCGTTAATCCATATATTTATGTTTTTAGAGAAGACATCGTGTTTCTTTTTAGTTTCACTGAAGTTCACACCGTTATAAGAGAGAATTCAAACCACAGTGAAAGTGTTTTAATATAAATTATTAGCCTGTGAAATATTTATTATTTTTCAAATATTTCCCAAGTATTTCCTGTAATATTTTTTTTTCTTCAGGATAAGTTGTATTTCTTTTAGTTTAGCTGGGACAAAAAAATAATAATTAATTAAAAACTATTTTAAGGTCAGTATTATAATCCCCCTGAAATATATATATATTTTTATTATTGTCAACAGAACAAAAACACTGGTGTTTTCCAATGACCTGCTCCAAAAGAATAATTTCTCTCGTAAAAAGACTTACAGATGCCAAAGTTAACAGAAGAGCAAACAAAACAGATTTAATTGTGGAAGTTGTGGAATCATCCATACGCTGTTTATAAAACATAAGAGGCTTTCAGGATGATTGCGTCAAAGTCTGTATATACAGCACACCTTTTAATTCAGATAACTATTTCAAATAAAACTCCTCTGCTTCAGTCGGACAAGTGGTTCTAGTCCAAACTTGTGCAGAGAGAATCTCTCTAGGCTGTTTTGATTTGTTAAACACTGTGATGTCTATATCAGACTTGGACAAGCTTCCCATCTCTGTTATTACTGGCATTATGAGTCACACTGATCTGAAGCCTGCTTTACACCTGGTATTAAGATGAATTTTGATTGATTGGATCGCAAGTAGACAAGGGAGACACATTCTCATTTCCACCTGACATTTTAATATGTATGTGTTGTCTATTTTCTGGTGAGAGAGAGTTATTGAGCGGGTATATGTACAGTGTTGCTTCACTGAACTTCTGATCTAATATTGTGAAAATGAAAAAAGAAGTCATTGCATTTGGGAACAGAGATGAGGTTCTCAAGGTGAATGCGTACCTTGGCTCTATGGGTCAAACAACAAAAAATAAGGTCAAGTATCTTTGTGTTATTCTGGAGTTTCAGTAGTCATGTCAAAACAGTAACTAAATCAGCATACTCTCATCTCAAAAACAATGCAAGAATTAGATGCTTTGTTTCCAGTGAGGACTCTTAGAGTTGGGCACCACGGTGGCATAGTGAGTAGCACGTTCGCCTCACAGCAAAAAGGTTGCTGGTTCGAGCCCTGGCTGGGTCAGTTGGTATTTCTGTGTGGAGTTGCATGTTCTCCCCGTGGTTGCGTGGGTTTCCTTCGGGTGATCCAGTTTCCCCCACAAGTCCAAAGACGTGGTACAGGTGAATTGGGTAAGCTAAATTGTCCGTAGTGTATGAGTGTGAATGAGTGTGTATGGATGTTTCCCAGAGATGGGTTGTGGCTGGAAGGGGCTTCCGCTGCGTAAAACAAATGCTGGACAAGTTGGCGGTTCATTACGCTGTGGCGACCCTGGATTAATAAAGGGACTAAGCCGACAAGAAAATGAATGAATGAATGAATGAATGACTCTTAGAGTTCATGATTTTATCACCAGCAGGGTGGATTACTGTAACGGCCTCCTTACTGGCCTTCCCAAAATAACAACCACACAGTTGCAGCTCATCCAGAACGCTGCTGTCAGGATTCTGACCAGACACAGAAGATCAGAGCACATCAAACCTGTCCTAAGGTCTTTACACTCTCAGTTACATTTAGAATAGATTTTAAAGTATTACTACTTGTCTATAAATCACTAAATGTCCTAGAACTCCAATACATTACACATATGCTACAAACCATTCAGATTATTAAGATAAAATAAATTAGAAATTTCAAGAGTTCAGTCAAAGCAGGGTGAATCAGCCTTCCGCTACTACGCGCCCCGCTGCTGGAATCAGTTTACAGAAATGATCAGATGTGCTCCAGCATTAGACACATTCAAATCAAGACTTCTGTTTAGCTGTGCTTTTACCGAATGAGCACTGTGCTACGCCTAACAGACCCCTCTATTACGTCTTTCTTTTCTTTTTCATTCTTTTATAACCTGTTTTAACACATTTTAATCTGTTTTTAGTGATTTTATTCATTTTTGTTTTATTTTCTTATACTTTTTTATTTTATCCCTGTTTATGTAAAGCACTTTGAATTACCATTGTGTAGGAAATGTGTTAGAAACTTGCCTTGCCTTGAAAATTAAGAAAATCAACAGCACAATTTGGATCAAAGTTTTGGATCATTGGACAGTTCCAAAGAGTTATAAAACATTATCTGTGTGGTATTTTGAGCTGAAACATCACATACATCAGAGACTTATTTTACATCTTGTAAAAAGGGGTGTAATAGGTCCCCTTTAAAAAAATATCCTCTAAATTTACCATCATCCACTTGCAAACCCTTAAAAGTACATCTTTTTACCAGTGTAAGCATAGTCTGAGAGTTCACTTTACAATGCTCCACTTCGATGTGAACAGAAGACCTGCCACATCTGAACTTGTACCACATCCATGACTAATTGTTTGGTTTGAGCTTCACCTGCTGTTTCCAGCGTCTGCCAGCGTTTCTGTTGAAGGCTTTCTAATGTAATGAAAGTTAACAGCGGTTGTATTCGTTCTGCTGACATAAGGTCATTAGAGCTTGGCTTTACAGCACGCCTCCTTTTGAAATACCTGCCAATCGCTTCGCAGGTAATTATATGCAAACATGCTGTTGTTTTCCAAAAACTTGAGCGGTGGTGCCAAAGAGAGCTGGAGGTGGAGCTGGCCAACCCTCCAGAACGGCATGATTCACACCATTAAAGATAGAGGAGGTAGACATAAACTGAACAAGACAGAGAGTGAAAAGTATTGGTGTCCGTTGAGTTATTGATGTGTCTCCAATTGCATTAAGTTGTTAGAATTATCTCCTTATGTCTCGAACCACCAAAATTCAACCGCTAAGCTACCGCTAACCGCATGGTACCGTGTTCATCTGACTCCATGCTTCTCAGTTTACCCCCAGCCTCCGTTTGTGTGCCAAATCCATCGTATCCTATCGTTCAAGCCAACAGTGTCTTGGCAAAGAATGAAATTTGTCTACCATTCAGCCTGACAAAACAAAACCAGCTGGTACTGTTTTTCACATCGAACAACTCCACACACACATTAAAAGACATTTTCAAGAGATTCGAGAGCTTATTAATGTAATCGAAAACATTTATTGTCTAAAAGAATTGATAGTTTTGCCGTTTTCTTCCTGTTTTTTTGTTACTATGTTTTTGGATTATTTTATGAATGGGTCTGCTCCATCTCACCTAACTACTTAATGGTCTTAATGATGGGCTATTAAAAGAGCCATCCTGGGATTTGAACGGCAGAACGGATGATGTCATTTCCCGTCTCCTCTTTTGGGCCCCTTTTCTAGTCTTTCACATACAATCAGTCTGTATCCCTAAAGGGAACTAATAGTTGTTTGTAAACTCTTCTTGATTGAGAATAAAGTATACGTTCTAGTTTGTCTAAAGTTGAGGTATTGCTAAGGCTGTTTTGTAAGAGCAGGGACTGCTGGTGGTATGGCTTGATGCCACTACATTATGTTGCAATTCCTTGGCCATTTTCCCAGTGTTTTCAACTATATTTAAAGAGAACAACTATGAAACTTGCAGGCAAACAGTGTAGTCAAAAAAATTGGAAAATAAGTGGGGCTGTCTTTGTGCCAGCTGTTTTTAGGACTAGTGTGTAGACATATTTGTACTATGGTTTGCAGACTCTGCCTGACATGGTCTGTTTGGCATCGGTGCTACCGCAGAGTGGGCACAGACTCTCAGAGCGCGACAAATTACTACAGAATTAGTGTGACGACAATATTTTCAAATTAACACCAGATTTAAACCCTTGTTGTTTACACAAAATAACTTACATAAATATGAGAAAATCATCACAACCATTGGGAGACTGTGATGAAAATTCAGATCAATTCTGTATCAGTGCTTCTGCACAAATTATTTTTATACAGTTGAAGTCAGAACTATTAGCCCTTCTGAATTATTAGCCCCCGTGTATATTTTTTCCTGAATTTCTTAACAGAATGAATATTTTTTTCGACACATTTCTGAACATAATAGTTTTAATAACTCATTTTCAGTACATAATATTTTATTACATAAATTTCAATATTAGTGTTCAGCTTAAAGTGACATTCTTAAAGGCTTAACTTGGTTAATTACGTAGGTTAACTTGGCAAGTTACGGTAATTAGGAAAATCATTGTATATCGATGGTTTGTTCTGTAGACAATAAAAAACGCTTAAGGGGTCTAATAGTATATACCTTAAAATGTTTTTTTTTTTAATTGCTTTTATTTTAGCCAAAATAAATAAAATAAGGCTTTCTCCAGAAGAAGAAATATCATAGGAAATACTGAGGGGGAAAAAAATCCTGCTCTGTTAAAGATCATTTGGGAAATATTTGAAAAAGAAAACAAATAGAATAAAAATCACAGGAGGGCTAATCATTTTGAGATCAACTGTATACAGTATGTAGTCGTAGTCTTTATTGAAATCTAGTTTTAATATGCCGCTTTTGTCAATGTTAATTTGTTCGAATGCATTCAAACAGCCATAAAAGTCTCCCCTCCGGCCACTGACTAATCATATGATCCTATCAACATACGACATGTAAGAAAGCACACCAAAACAGATTGTTTTTGTTGTTTTTTTTCTGCTAGGCTGTATAAAAAAACACCATACCAATTGATCAATATCATACTGTAGTCACCATCTGTGTCCTTTTCATTCACTTGCCTTTTTCACTCATTAAGCTATATAACATAATATACAAGGACAAAGGAGGAGAAAAATTTGAAGAGAATGTTGAGAAACCATTGTTTCTTAATTGTGAAAAACTCGCAGCAAAGTTTTTTGAACGGGGTAAGAAAAAAAGTTTGCAGCATAAATATCTTTGCAGCTGTATACTGCTTTTCCTTTGTTCACTGATGAATATGTAAATATGTTATATGCACTTTTATGTAATTAACAGAGTAAACAAGAAAAATCACTGTGCTGAGAAAAAGCAGAAAAGGCATGTTCATATAGAGATGTAGATAAGTTTGCACCATCTCTGCAATTTGGCAGTCATTATTATTTCTACCAGCTTGTTCAATAAATTGATTTAAAGGCAAACATATCATTTCTGTTATACGTCTAATGTAATTGAAAACTGTATTACAAACAAAGACATTTCAGACAAGAGCCAGATTTAAGCAAACTTTTCTGTGGACCATGAATGTTGCATACTAAGGTTGTCACAATACTGGAATTCGGAACCAATCTGTACTGACATTTTAAAAACATCCATTTCCTGCTAACATTTGAGCGCTGTTGAGCACGTTCTTAATCACAGCTGATTTGCCATTGTGTTCACATGCTCAACAAACATGACTGATTGGCCATGAAGGTCATCGGTTCACTGAACTTACCGATATTTACTGAGTGTAACCACAGATACAGGGACACTGAAGTGTTTCGAAGTCACGTCGATCAGCTGGTTTGTCTGTAAGCTGACATACAAGCGATTCGCTGGTGAATCGTGGCTTTAAAATGCTCCAGTGTCCCTGTATCTGTGGATACACTCAGTAAACAGCGATGAGTTCAATGAACTGATGACCTTTATGGTCAATCACAGTCATTTCTTTTGAGCATGTAAACACAATGGCAAATCAGAAGTGATTAAGACCGTTCTCAACAGCGCTTAAATGTTAGCAGGAAATGGACGTTTTTAAAATTTCAATATCGATTGGTACCAAATTCTAATATCATGACAACCTTATTACATACTGTAAGTGGAGCCCTCACTTGAGCCATCACACCACTCTCCTTCACTCACATGCTTCATAGTATTTTTGCTCTGATCATTGTGATTTTTCCTATTTGGAACATCTCCTCTTTTTACTTCTTTCACTAGTGCAAAAATATGTCTATAAAGTTTGACTGTCACCTTTGTAATCGGCCTATAAATAAACGCAGTACATCTACGGTAACTGAGACTTTCATAAGCTGCATCCCTCTCATCCTTAGAGCAATCAAATCCCTCAAATCCAGTCCCAGCGGAGGAGCCCTTTGAGATTATTTGCACTTTTCCTTTTGACCTACGGTTGCTCTGTTGTAAATCACGACCTTTACTTTATTCTAGCCTCCCATTTACGTCTCTCCTTTTCCAATGAAAGCTAACAAATTCTCCCAGATGACGCCTCTGTCTGCATCTCCCCCACAGGCCAACGAAGAGTTCGACAGCTGGCTGAGAACACACGCTACTTCAGATCTCGGCTGAAAGAGATGGGCTTCATCATTTACGGCAACAGAGACTCTCCGGTGATACCGCTTCTGCTATATCAACCAGGGAAAGTCGGGTAAGAGCCGTTCGGATTACCAACCCTCAATGTGCAGTTTACACAACAGCATCTCCAGTCTCGCATTTGCACACACCCCTGTTTAGTCCATTTGAGAACCCTTAGATCGCTCAGCCAGCAAGAAGCAAAGCATTACGTTCCTTTGTAATCTTTTCTCCTCGTCTGCGCGTCGTCTTTGTGATTAAGGACAGTTTCCAATGTCTGGACACTATAGTAATCCTCCTTTGAACTTGTGAACCTGCCCACATTTGGGGCTGCCAGTAAAACAACAATGCGAGGCTTACATCGGGTTACAAAGGTGATAGCTTTGAATGCCATGTGGAAAATGTACTGACTGCTTGAAGACACCCCAACAAAAGCTCCAGTCATCTCCACTGGTCATTCCAAAGAAGGCGATGTGGTCTTTTCAAGAAGACGTTGGACCGTGGCCATCTTGGATGGTCTGGTTGATCCATGAATCAGTGAAAAAAAACAAAAAACAAGAGAGGCAGAAAGAAAACATGACATGCGAGAGGCTCATCACTGCACAGGCGTTTCAGACTCCTCCAAAGATAACAGCTTCCTGGCACAGCAACAAAGACCACGGCAGCTGTGAGGCCTTTTAAATCCAGCTTTCACTCTCCGTCGCCGCTCTGTTCTCTCGCCGCTGACAAAGTGGAGGCCTTCTCTCCTCCTCTCGCTCTCAATCTTTTCCTCCTCCATTATACCTTTCCCTTTGCCTTGTCAATCCATTTCTTTTTCTCCCTCTTGGCTAATGCAAATGACAGTCCAGCTGTGCGGTTTACAATGGATTTCCCTTCACTCAACGGGCGAGGAAAGGTAGCAGACAGTGCAAACTCTGAATGGGACAGCGTCACCCGTGCTCTGAATGCTGAAAGACGGGCCATAGCTGCTTCACGAGCATGCGATATTTAATAACAACCTCTGTTTGTAATGATGATTGTCATACTTTAAGTGTTGACGATGTCTGGAAACTTGAATGCATTAATGGTTTTGGAAGAAACAAGCAAATTAAAAAGGAATCTGCTGCTTTGGAGGTTAGCGTGAAAACCTCTCCCTGTTTTATACCATCAATCATGACATTATATCAATACAAAAAAAAAGAAACTTGAAGATGCAAGCTGTTCTAGAACATTTAATGGTTTGGCAGACATACGTTTGTTTGTGAGCGTGTGTCTGTGTGTGTGTCTAAACTTCATTTAAAGCTTTGGCTGATCATCATCATTATGGGTTTTAATTGTCTGCCCGCAGAGCGTTCTCACGGGCCATGTTGAAGAGGAAGATCGGTGTGGTAGTTGTTGGTTTTCCAGCTACTACTATTACAGAAGCCAGAGCTCGATTCTGCGTGTCTGCTGCTCACACCAGAGACATGCTCAACAAGGTAATAAGCACCTTATATCTCAAACTACGCCTGTCTATTTTTTTGTTGTACGATATATTGCACCAAAATATATTGCGATAAACGATATTATTGTCATTTTAAGACTAATTTTGCCACTGATTTTATAAATGTCAAAATGACAATATAATTTCAACACAATGCAAGTACACACATAATAATGCAAAAAGCACGTACTATTTTATTATTAAGAATATTTTATTCAATTATACTCATTTTAACAGTGTAATAATTAGGCAGTGAAATCAGAATGGGAAAACTTGTATCCTAAATAAATAATAATAAATGTTAACAAAGAAGGTGCAAGGTAAAAAGAGCCTGCGATATCTGCTACCAGATCTACTTTCAGTTGTCCGACACCCACATGAAAATATACTAAAGTTATTTACAGTAAAAACTAAAGTGTTTTTTTAACCATACTGACACCGAGATGTTGCTAGAATTGTTTTTTATATATGGGTGATATATATTGTATCACCAAAAATTGAGGTCATGTCCATTGTGCGATAAGTCGATACATTGATTATTGTGACAGGTCTCTCTCCAACATAACATCTCAGCTATTGTGTCCTTTGTTTGTTTTTCCTTACAGCTTTACTTAGTTTTCTAGTGAAATCTACTACTAATAATAACTAAAAAATGGTTTAGACCATAATAAATCAAAACAGCAGATTTTTCAACTTTTGATATTTATATACTAAAACCAATTCATAAAATGTTGTAAGACCAGATTATCTAAGCTGAATTAAGTTTTTTTTTTTTGACACTGTGCTAAAAAAATAGGCACACTTTACAATAGTTCATTAGTTAATGTTAATTAATGCATTTACTAACAAGAGCAAACAATGAACAATACATTTACTACATTTACTCATGTTAGGTAACGTTAGTTAATGAAAATACAGTTGTTCATTGTCAGTTTATGTTAACTCACGGTGCATTAATTAATGTTAACAAGCAGGCACTTGGATGTTAATAATGCCCTAGTAAATATTCAATTACGATAATAAATGCTGTACAAGTGTTGTTCATGATTAGTTCATGTTAGTAAATGCATTAATTAAATTAACCTTATTGTGTTACCAAAAAATCTTTAAAAACTCTAAATGAAAGTCAAATGTGGGACAATTAAAAAATAAATAAAACAATTTTAAAATTTTGTAATATTATAGTATTAATATTAAAGTAATATATGAATTTAGACGTTGCTTTAGAAACATACTTTAGAAACCTTAATGAAAGTTATTTTTAGATCCATTCAACATTCATTCATGTTATTTTTGTCAAAAAGTTGTAAAGTCACAACTGACAACTAAAACAAAGTTGAAATGTATTTTAAAATGTATTTGCTAAATAATAATTACAGCTCATTTTAAATGCAGTAAGTGAATTTAGAAATCAATACATTATAGGGCTGTGCAATTAATCGCAAATAAATCGCTATTTAAGCACATGCAATTTCTAAATCGCGTAAGGCTGCAATTTTATCTATCAATTTATTCGATTTTTATTCAGAATAACTCTTGTGCGCATGATTTTGATATGTTAACCAATCAGAGCTGATAAAGCACACCGGGCAATTACAGCTAAGCTGAGCGGAAGAAAGATGTTAACCAATCAGAGCTCACTCCGTGCATGACGAAGCGGGAGAACCGAATAGGTGGTTTTGATTTACGTTAGTTTTTATTTATCATCATGACTGGAATTGAGGTTAATTAATCTTAATTTTTTCATGTTCTCTGTTTTAAAGACAGTTTTACTACAGTTTTATTTATTAAACTTAATACTATGTTATTTTATTGTGAAATGGTTTGTTATGCACTTCTTGTGCACTGAATACAATTAGAATGTGTGTATGTAGCACGTTTGAAAAAGCAAAAACAGTTGCCAAAATCACAAATAAAATTGCAATATTTGTTTATTCAAAAAAATAAAGTAAAATATGATTAATCACACATTATGATTATTGAAAATATGATTATTCTGTCCATATTGTACAGCCCTAATACATTATAATGTGCACTGTGAAAAATGTTTATTCATTTTGGGAATTGAAATAAATGTTATAAATCGTATTTATGTTTTAAAAATGAACTTCAACAGAATTAGATGTGAGCAAATATACTCTACAACTCTTTTTGTTGTTAGGTACTGGCACAGGGCTACAGACATGATAATAAATAGATAATAAACACAGAACATGCATGAACTCAGCTTTTCACAATGTCTTGTTTTTCTAGTTTACATAAAGACAGATAGCATTTTAGAAAAAAAATCCAAACCTTTTTAAAGTTATCTGGTTCAGGCTCTAAAACCCTAATGTCATGTAAATGAGCCGCCAACATGTAGTTCTTTTTCTTCTCCTTTTTCTTTTTTAGTTAAAAACAGTGTTGTGTAAAACCTCCTTTCCCAACCCTGTTCCTGGAGGCACACCAACAATACACATTTTGGATGTCTTCCTTATCTGACCCATTCATTTCATGTCTTGGAGTCTCTTCTAACAAAGTTGATGAATTGAATCAGGTGTGTTTGATTAGAAAGCGTTTGAAAATGTGTATTGTTGGTTGGACTCCAGGAACAGGGTTGGGAAACACTGGTGTAAACTCATCCTAAATGTAAAACTAGGGTTGAGCATAGGCATTCTGAGCAAAAGTTAAAGCAGGTCCATTTCAAACTGAGCTTCAAATTGGATGTCTAATAGTGCCACAGAAGTGAACATGTTCCCAGGGTTTATAGAGGTGCTGGAAATCACTGCTTGAATTTTAATATAGTGTTTTCAAGGTTTGAAATATGCTTCAAATTTGGATAAAGTGCTTGAAACTACATTCATAATAAATAAGTAATAACAATAAGAATAAAATATTTAAATAAATTTTTTTTTTTGCATATTTGCTTTTTTGATTTTGCATATAATGACAACTCCGGCGTCTGAGGCAGTTGGATGAGAGGCAGTCTTGCATGGAGTTGAATATCAATTAAAGATGAAAGATGACACATTTAAGATGTGATTAAATGATTTTAAGGGTAAATGACAGTAATTCAGTGTTGGGTTTTGAGGAACTATAAAATAGAATACCATAACAAATAACATCTGATATGTGATGTATTTACATTACCTGACAAAAGTCTTGTCGCCTATCCAAGCTTTAGGAACAACAAGTAATAACTTGACTTCTAGTTGATTATTTTGTATCAGAAGGGGCTTATATAAAGGCAAAGGCCTCTAGATTACACTTATTTTACCAAAATTTTATTTGATCATACCTTGATTTTTAATAATTTAAATAGGACAGTAAAGTCTGACTTTGCTTAGACAAAAGTCTTGTCTCTTAACAGAAATAGAGTATAGAATATAAAGTCATGGTGCAGGGGAAAAATAATTACTATTATGTATGACTCCCATGAGCTTGGAGGACTGCATCCATACATCTCTGCAATGACTCAAAAAACTTATTAATAAAGTCATCTGGAATGGCAAAGAAAGTGTTCATGCAGGACTCCCGAGAGTTCATCAAGATTCTTTGGATTCATCTTCAATGCCGCCTCCTTCATCTTACCCCAGACATGCTCAATAATGTTCATTTCTGGTGACTGGGCTGACCAATCCTGTAGCACATTCACCTTCTTTGCTTTCAGCAACTTGAGGCTGAAGTATGAGAAAGAGCGCTATCCTGCTGAAGAATTTGCCCTCTCCTGTAGTTTGTAATGTAATGGGCAGCACAAATGTCTTGATACCTCAGGCTGTTGATGTTGCCATCCACTCTGCAGATCTCCCTTTATACTGAATGTAACCCCAAACCATGATTTGTCCTTCACCAAACTTGACTAATCTCTGTGAGAATCTTGGGTCCATGCTAGGTCCAATAGGTTTTCTATTAGGTCTATACTGATTCTATAGGTCTAGGTTCCAACAGATGAATAATCTGAACAACTTTTCAAAATGATAAACTAGAAGTCAAGTTATTATTTATTGCCCTTTTAATTGGGATCGACAACAAATTTTTTGTCAGGTAGTGTATATGTAAATAAATCACTTGCCATTCTTGTAAAGTGCTGGAGAAGCCTGAAAATATACTTGTGCTTGATAAGTGCTTCAATTTGACTTTGGAAAAGGTGTAAGAATGTTTTATTCAGACATATTGTAGCCTCACATTTCTTTTTTATGGCTTTTCAGGTTCTTCAGAGCCTTGATGAACTTGGAGACTACATCAGGGTGAAATTCTCCCGTCACAGACGCCCTTATCGGCCTGAGCTGTACGATGAAACAAACTTTGGGCTGGACAGTTGATCATTCACCCAGTGAGTGGGGTGCCTTGTCCATATTGAGGGACCACCAAGGTCACCTTAGCGTGAATGCTTTGGTTTTTATTTTTTTAAATAAATCATAAAATAAAATATCTTGCCGTTCCATGCAAGACAGTTCTGCTTTTCCGAAAAAAGTTAGCAGTGTTTCTAACAGCGTTTAAAGTTTGTCCTTCCACAAGGCTTGGACTTTTATATGTATATATTGTACAATTATATTTAATTGTTTATTTTAACTGCTGTTTCAGAGTTTTGTGCAGTTTGATAAATGATTGTTATCTCAGGGGATTGTGGGACAAAGGGAGGGTCGTGACGGCTGTGTTTATAGAACGCATATCAAAAGCTGCTCTAAATATATCAAACAATTAACTCCCTCAACACTGACCTACATCAAAACTCTAGCTGCGGATAAGAAAGCCCTTGAAGTGACCCTGTTTTTTTTGTTGTTGTTGTTTTTTATCCTGCTGCTGAGATGGACTGATGAAAGACCTCCATTCTGTGCTGGATTATGTGTTTGTGTGATCCACAAGTACATTGATTAAAAGATTGAACAATGCTGGGCATTAAACAACCGGCGCAGCTCATTCACAGCCATTAAACATTTATACATTGCATATTACAGATTCCGGACCTAATTTAACCTGATATGCATTTTTTTAAGAAACAACTAGTTATATTAATAATAATAATAATAATAATAATAATAAATTGACTGATTGTACTTGTAAATCAAATGGTTTGTGTAGATTGTTTACATATTTAAGATGCAGGAATTTTGTTCATTGACGTTTTGTATTTCTAACAGAAATCATAAGATTTGTTTGATTATGACTAATGGAACCGGGCGGCTTCTGGACAGAATTGTGGTCAAAATTAACAAAAATACCCACAAAAAATGCTCCTGCACACTTAAAACTAAACTATTAATGTTATTAGCGGTCGCATTTAAAGTGAAACATCAACATGTATGAAGTGTGCGAGTTGTGTCAGCATTATGTTTAGATTAGCATGTTGCACCACAGTTCTTTTCACACTTCTTCTGGAGCTCTGAGACGTAACCAACCACAGGAGTTTCTGTTGAGCTTAGAAATGGAAAAATCTGAGAATAATTCTAAAGAATAACATCAGTTAAGCTTCGGTCACACTACACTATGCTTTTAGCTTTGATTCGCAATAATGTGGAGTAGATTACATATTTAAATATTTTACTTTTATGTTTAATTGGATTTCTAAAAAGACGCCACAACGTGTATTACAACTGTTGCAGTGTCCATAAAAATGGTGCATGCCCAAAATTAAGAGTGTACTGAGCATTAGACATGAGGTTCGGAGATTATAACGCGAGTTATTAAATAACCTGCGCTATAATTAACGTCATAAACTGAAGTTTTGTCTGGGTAGGGCATTTTTTTTTATATGTGTTCTGTTAATCAACATTAATAATCACTATTACACTATCAAGAACAATAATATTTTGTCATAACAGCGCAGATCTGTCCTGGTATAAGTTTCTTCTATAATATACATACAATTTTAAAGGGGTCATGAAATGTGAAACCAAAATTTGCTTAATATTTTAGCATATGAGAGGTCACAGTATTATAAAAACATCCTGTAAGCTTCAGACCTCAGAAATCCGTCATTCCTCTGTAAACGGCTTATATTAAAAGCAGTCTGCCAAAATGGCAGGTTCTGCAATGTTTTACTCTATGATGTAATGGGGTGAATAACTCCGCCTCATCACACCTATTTAAATTATGTGTTCCAATAAAGAGGAAATCATTGAAATATTTCTGCTAAACCATGATAGAATTTTTTTTTAAATCTAATAATATTTTACGCAGACTTTAGGGAACAGTACAAAATTTTTAAAAAGCAGAGATATTTCATGACCACTTTAAACAATGTTTGCTTTTTGTTACGGTTTATAATGCTCTGATTGATTGATTAAAGTAATTGGTTAAATCATTAACTTTTTTTAAAAGTATTTGGCATAAAAGACAAGGCTAAACTAACTAAATTGTCCTCATGATATGGAAAATGCCCTTGGAAATCAACTAGGTAGAATCTGCCCTTAAAAACAAAATAAATATAAATGTAATTACAATAAATTGAAATGAATAATTAAATATTAAATTATACGAGCATTCGGTATGATTGGCTGATTCCTGTATAGTAATTTTCCCTTTTAAATAAATCATAAACATTTGGCCAGTGTTCAGTTCATCATTTTATCAGTGATTCGGTATCATAGATCAAAACCACTGCAGTCCAGTCAATTCCAAAAGTGAACTAATAGCCATTACTATGTGAAATCTTACTGGTATTTTCATGTTATATTATTTAAACAATCTCTTCATCAAATCTACTTAGTTAATTAACCATTACAGAACATAAAGATCATCATAAAGAATCATACAAACATACAATTTTCATCACACTCCTTAAAACCCACATGGTCTCTATAGAAACTCTATTTACCACAGTAAACACCAAAGCATATAGTAATTACCTCTTTGACTTGCTGCAAATTAGGTTTGTGAAAACAAAAAGTAGCGTCTGCACATGTTTTACCGAGCTCTGAATGAGACAAAACTTAATTGTTACATTTGAAAGAGACCCAAAAGACTGTCTGAACGCCAGAGCTCAACATGCCAACTATGTTGCACACGGGCCAATATTCACCTAAAACTAGCAATTAGTAAAAGAGATGCACATTCCGCAGGTGTGTGGTAACTGACTGATTAATGCTGTGAGGAATCAAGACAGATAGTAAATGCTGCAGACAGATGGGCTCTAGTCTGCACTTGTTTCGCTCGTGTTTGAAACAATGTTTGTTATTTGAAGAATACCAACACCATAGTGATGAAGATTTCTCAAGGCTGCGGTGAGAAACTGGGGAAATGTCTCAGGGACTCGCTGGAAAACGCATGATTTTGTTCCGTTTAGGGGACATGGAGGGGGTAATTGTCATTGCACTGGAAAATATTCGAGAATAGATGGAAAACAGCATTTATCAAGGAAGGTTGTGTTGAGTGATGATGACCAACATATGTGGAGGAGCTCCGCTTGTCTATTACAAACTGACTTTTGTTTTTCAGAGGCTTTATTTTTGACTTATTAGGGAGTATTTTTTATAAATTGATATTCTATTGCTCTACCATATTTTGTATAAAATCTGTGAAATGTTAAGATAAATATTTCTAATTGTTGAAAATACAGCCACCTTTGATCAATTTAATTTATCACTGCTGAATAAAAGTATTAATTTCTTGAAGAACAACAACAACAACAAAAGTCTTATTAAAACCAAAGATTTCTTGATTCGTTTTAATGTGAGTCAATGACAAGAATGTTGTTTTGTTTATTTTTTTTGCAAAATAAAATATCAAAATATGGGTGAAATTATGTTCCACCGTCATTCAACATAACAAATATGTTTATGTGAATATGAAACATTGAATGTTAATTTTTACCTTTAAAAAAATGACCCATGCCATGGGAGAACATGCAAACTGGCCCAGACGGGACTCGAACCAGCGACCTTCTCATATATATATATATATATATGTGTGTGGCTCAGTGATTAGCACGCACCTCGCAGCAAGAAGATCTATCTGTTTAATTGAGAGTTTAATGGAGAGAAGATTATGTCAACATATTTCTAGACATAATAGTTTTAATAACTCATTTCTAATAACTAATTTCTTTTATCTTTGCCATGATGACAGTAAATAATATTTTACTAGATATTTTTCAAGATACTTCTATACAGCTTAAAGTGACATTTAACAATTAATTAGGTTAATTGGATTAACTAGTCAGTTTAGGGTAATTAGGCAAGTTATTGTATAACGATGGTTTGCTCTGTAGACTATTGAAAAAGAAAATAGCTTAAAATGGCTAATAATTTTGACCTTAAAATGGTCTTTAAAAAGTAAAAACTGCTGTTAAAAACAAATAAGGCTTTCTCCAGAAGAAAAAACAATATCAGACATGCTGTGAAAATTTCCTTGCTCTGTTAAACATAATTTGGGAAATATTTAAAAAAGAAAAATGAAATGGGGCTAATAATTGACTTCAACTGTGTATGTATGTATGTATATGTGTATAGACTTCACAAACCAGTCTGGAGAATATACAACGTCTGCAGGGGCACACCATTCATATATATTGGTCTACAATACATATAATAAATTCTGAAATGTATACAAAAATTACATAAGAGATCAAATCTGTGGAGGCATTTTTAATTTCTGGGTCAGTAGTTTATCGAAAATTGTAGATTTGCTGTTAATTTTCTCAATCTCGGGCCATCCAAAGATTTAGGTGGCTTTTTACTTCAGTACACCGTTTTTTTTGTTTTTTTTTGTTTTTTTTTTTGTTTTTTTTTTTTTAAATGGAACTGTGGTCATTGGTGATTCACAAAATTACTAAATGACAATACAGGTCTAATGAAGCAAATAAATCTGTGCAAAATAAAATAAAAATATACATATACACGTTTTCAACTAACATGCCAATAACTAAAACAAAATTATTTAAATGACTCAATGCATAAAGTATTTACTGCACAAAACATCTTTAATTGATTTAGTAAAATCCACCTGTGTAGGACATGCTATTTCTTCCCCATGTGCACCAGACACCTTCTAATAAGCACTCCATACTTGGAAGACTTAATTCTTCCAATTCTTCCAGAATTTTATCGTTGAATATTTCAGCGTGGAGGAGACACTCTCCTCTCCATATGCTCAAAGAAATAGAAAAAAATCTAAACAAACCTAGACTTGTACTAGCATTTACATACTCTCTGATGATTTGAAGTGCTTCTTTTATCTTTACTTGTACATTCGCTGGTCACTTCGCAAAAGAGTCTTCTAAATGAATAGATGCAAATGTACTTTTAATTTTAATCCACATAAAAAGTACATGATTTAAATCAGGTTCTTCATATATGCAGGATTAAAATTTTGCAAGGGTTCATAGTATTAGAATAAGGCCTACCACAGCCCTGTTCTCAACAGAAAAGTGGACAAAAAAGTTGCATTTAAATGCTAGGTGTAAACAGCAATGTCTCTCCCTTGTCTATGTGCGATCTGATCCAGCAAATTGCATCTAAATAAAATGGCCTTAGAAGCCATTTAGAGCTTTATTTCTGTAGAGCTTTGTCAAACATGCTCCTTAAAGGGACCGTTCATCCCAGAAGGAAAATTCTGGCATCATTTTTGAGTTTCTTTCTTCTGTAACCATTGACTTCCATAGCATCTGTTTATCCTATCGTGGTCAGTTTCTTCAGTTTATAATCTTTAGTGATCAACAGAAGAAACTCATAAAGGTTTGGAATGACTCAAGGGAGAGTAAATAGTGAGTACACTTTCATTTTGGGGTGAACTTTCCATTTAAAACAATAGGTAAACAGACTCTTTGAGGTGGTAAAGGATATTTGCAAGAGTTTGAACCTTACAAAAGCTCAACTCATGAACTTTCACTTCTCCAAGGTACGTTAAAATACACTGATTACTGATATTACAAAATAATACCACCCTACTTGTGAAACAATTCCTCGTCGTTTATAGGAAAACAATCAAGGATGGACCCAGATTTCAGCATAAACACAGGCAACAGGATGGGCCTCTCTCCATCAGTTTACCCCCATTTTGAGTGTCAGAGGGTCCAGTCGGTCTGGAGAACAGATGTCAAAGCTCCTTCCATCTCCTCTGCTACCAATACAGCAATGTGCAGCTCCAAGAAAACATCTGTCTAAGCATTGACCGTCAGTAAAGGGGCCCCATGAACCGCTCATCCACCCTTTCAAACTGCCAGACCAACTGTGTGCCACTCCAACTGGAAAAAGGGTATTGTTTTGAACACCACCAGTGGATTTGGAGAAGAGCGATAAATTAAAGTGTTTTGGACAAAACAAAACATGTAACTGAGACGTGAAGTGTAAAATAATTATTTAGCCCTGCATTCCACACATTCATCAGTGCAGATCTGTGTGCTTAATTAAGGGGAAGCAGTCCAAACAAAGATCTTTCTTGAGAAAACATAATGTGCTGAAGCCCTTTGAACTGCTGAATACACAAGTTGAGGATGAGAGCTAAAACATTTGTCGCACTTTTTTGATGTGGGCTCTCAGACGACCCACGAAGAACAAACAAATGCAAATCAAGACACACCTCGGCCTCACATTCCTGGAAGTGTGAAAATCTGGAGGAGGGAAAGAGAGACCCTCTTATTGTTACATCACCTCTCAACTTAGAATCTATGATAAGTTCATTAGCACTATAATCAGTCAAACAAAAGCAAGTCCTATGGGTTTTTACAAATGACCCATTAATCACTTTTAATTAGTACTTTAAATTGATTCAATCACTCTGTTAGAGTAGGTGTGAAGTCTAATTACAGATAATGGTTTTGTTTTGTCTAGTCGTACTCATCAATGTTTTAAAATAGCTGGCTCAAATGTGTTTAAATTAGAATATTTTTGGCAAATACGTCTATTATATTAAAATTATAATGAATTATATTTAATTATAAATTACTTTTGCTTCTTGTTCAAACGACTTATTTAATATGAGTTGAACCAACACGGTTTTTAAGGTGTTTTTGGAACAACTTAATTGTTTTATGTTCAACCAACTTAAATTTGTAAAAATGATTAAGTTAACTTAATCAATTTGTGTTGGGACAACATGAAGGAACTGTGTGGAACCCAGCATTTTTTAACAATGTACAGACTCAGAAATCAACATTTGCTGATTGTTCAAAACTTATTTAAAATGAGCTGAAAAAAACAGTTTTTTTTTTCTGGGGACAACTTAATTGTTTTATGTTCAACCAACTTAAATTTGTAAAAACTAATAAGTTAACTTAATTGCTTCATTTGTCCCAACACAAATCGCTTATGTGGAACCATGCATTTTTTATACATACATACACTGTAAAAAATATAGGGTTCCACACAATTCCTTCATGTTTTCCCAACACAAATCCATTAAGTTAACTTAATCATTTTTACAAATTTAAGTTGAATGAACATAAAACAGTTCAGTTGTCCCAAAAAAACCTTATGAATTGTGTTGTTTCAACTCAGTTTAAGTAATTTGAACGAGCGGCAAAAGTGATTTTTTTGAGTGTACATGCATGCATACACACACACACACACACACACGTTGAATCATACAAAAGTAGACTGCTCCCTGATTTTCACTCTGTTTGTTGAGAGCACAAAACTAAATTTTATCATCTTGATAATAAGGAAAAAATCATATTTCTAAACTTTCAAAATGCACATGTTGCTGAGTGATAAAGTAATCTTCTGTCACGCAACTTAACTGGAACTGAATCATCAATTAACTGAAAGTTAAAGTTAAAATTCCAGCCTGTTTAAGCAAAGTTTAGAGAGCAGAAACAGGTCATCTCACTAAAATAAGTCATGTCTCACTTCTTTCCATCCCTGAACGATGTCAAATCTGCCAAAAAAAAGCTTGCAATATCTTTTCAAAACGTACACATCTATATCTAAAAAAACACAGGTACATTTAAAGATACACATACATAATTTAATTATACTTTATACCTATTATACGTCTATACCTTTGTTTCAGTTAATTACCAAGAAACAGTGATGGGCACTTTATACAAAATACTATTTTCATTCAGTCACTTTCTTTTCGGCTTAGTCCCTTTAATAACCTGGGATCACCACAGTGGAATGAACTGCCAACTTATACAGCATATGTTTTACGCAGTGGATGCCCTTCCAGCTGCAACCCATCACTGGGAAACATCTATACACACTCATTCACACACATGCACTATGGACAATTTAGCTTACCCAATTCACCTATAGCGCATGTCTTTGGACTTGTGGGGGAAACCGGAGCACCCGGAGGAAACCCACGCAAACTCGGGGAGAGCATGCAGACTTCACACAGAAATGCCAACTGACCCAGCCAAGGCTCGAACCAGTGACCTTCTTGCTGTGAGGCGATTGTGCTACTCACTGCACCACTGTGACGCCCCAAAAATAGTATTTTGCAATTTGTATTTGATAGGGTTTATGAAAATGGCTTAATATTTTGTAACAAAATACTTTAGTGTCTCGTATTTTTCAAATGCTGTGAAATACTTTGTAAGAAGTTTACATGATGACATCATAAAAATGTGGCCTTTGATTGGTGCTTTCTCAGTTAATTGCCAAGGCTTGAGATTATACTAGAAAGTTTATTTATATAGCACATTTCATACACAGTGGCAATTCGATTTATTGGGTAAACAAGAAACTGGCCAGCATGTTCAACTTTGCTTAGTCAGAAATTGTCTATGTAAATAACAGAAAAATTTTTAACCTAATAATATTAATACTATAGAGCTTCATGCTTTTTTCTAATCTCTTTTGTAAAAAAGTAGAACATTTTGAAAGTTCATAGATAACATAAAAATAGACATAAATTAGTATTAATTAGGGCCACTTTTGTTGCTTTAAACCTCTTTAGTTATTTTGTTTTCTTTCAAGAATAAAGTCCAAGATTCAAAATAAAAGTTACTTGTAGTGAAAGACGACTTCATTTACATCAGATTCAGATTTTTTGCACTGGGTAACTGTAATTATTTGCAATTATTGGAAGGGTTCTTTGATGCCTTCACAATTTATGATGGCAGCATTCAAAATAAGACAAATGAGCTCATGTATGGGACAAATTCTGGACCTTTTAACGGGAGGCGGGGGGGAGGTATTCAATAGGCCTGTTGATGAAAGTTTTGCTAAGAAATGTCGCGTTCACTTGTAAACGTATTTTGTAGTGTTTTCAAAATACATAAATGCAGTATTTTATTTTGCTACATTTTGTGGCTGCTGTTTATTTTGATACACTTCAAATTGAGGTATTTGCTATTTTATTTTTAAATACATTTCATTGTTTTTCTGCCCAACCCTGACAAGAAACATAACTTTAACATAACACAAACATTTTTGCAACATTCATGTAATTTATAATCATACTATTATTCTTAACTCGTCTCATTTTATCTCATTAAAATGTCTAATATATTTAGTTTGAACAAACATGCCAGTCTGTTCCATATTCTACTATCCACTGCGGAAAAATCTGGACACAACGCAAAAAACATAGAATTCGTATCTATTTTCCCTCTGGCGCTCATCACAGGACAGACAGACGCATGTTTGCTGATGAGCGCACTCGTGTGAGGGTACGCGAAGGGTTAAATCTGTGGGGAGGGGAGGTGACAGCAAACCAAAAGAAGAGGGGGATATAAAAACACCAAAGGCTTTGTGGGCACGAGTCTGACTGTGTTTGTGCTGGACTAAAGATACACCACGCAAGAAGGAAACACGCACACGCTCATACTCACACAAGTCTTGAGCTGTGGTGTCGTGTGTTATTTGACAGCGCGCTTTTACGCAGAAGGTGTGCGTGGAGACTCTTGCGCAAGAGCGTCTCAAACACCCTCCAGAGGACAGAGCTCAGATGAGTTACTCAGAGGAGGAACTTTGGATCTTGATCACGTTGAAGATGGGCTTTACACTTCATCCGTGAAGACTTGGGCGTTTGGAGAGGATGACAGCACTTTGCGCAACACACCGAAGCGCAGCAATGTATCCATATCAGAAGTTTTCTAGTAGAGAGGTGAACGAACCACGAAGATCTGAGTTTGCTTGACTTGAAGACATTAGTGTTTTATTTCATTTTAAAAGACAATAAGAATAAATGATCTCAGAATTGCGCACATTGTGCATGATTTACCTGCGCACACGTAAAACTGTCCCCAATAAAGAAGTAAAACTTCGCATCTCAACCTATAAAGTGCATTTTATTCTGATGTTATAAGGAAAGTGAACACCTCAATGGAATGGTACACGACTTTGGAGTTTGTGGGACTTACTTTTCTATTTTGTAAAGGTAATTCGAGTTCTTTTTGGACATCAGGATTACACCACTTTTAACTTCAGGAGTTCTAGATCACTCATTGATCTGATTGGTTTTCAAACGTGGAGTGATCGGGCTTCTTCGAGGGCATTTCCAGCCACTCTTTTTCCCGTGAGTATTGCTCTTCTGGACCCAGAGGTGGCTCCGCAGTGGTGTTGCGGCTCCTCGTCCGCGGCGGATCCGGAGCTCGGAGTGTCTGCAGCGGCAGGAGGCAGTAGCGGAAGCCCGGCGGCGGCGGCGCAGGGTCCTAAGAGCGCTCGGGTGAAGAGGATGGTGCGTCTGGCGGCGGAGCTGCTACTGCTGTTGGGACTCCTTCTTCTGACCTTACACATTACGGTGTTGCGGAGCAGCCCGCTGCAGCACGGAAATGACACGGTGAGCTCGGAGCAGGACTCGCGGGTGGCCGAGGTGAGTTTTTTATCACTTGGTTTATAACTCTGCATGGATGAATTTCTCGTTGAAGACGTGTTAAAGTTATATATCACTCCAAAAAAACAAATGAATAAAGTAATACAGTGTATTTGTAGGATCGTTAAAACTGTTAAAATTATGTGAAATTAACACACAGATGTATAAAAATACAATCCATTTCCATTTTTTATCTTTTCACTTCAGTTTTTTTTCATATTGATTCAATTAATTAATCAATTTGGAGATTTATTTATTTGTTTATCAGAAGAAATATCTATTAAGTAAAATATAATTAAAATAAGTTATAAGAATATTTACAGGACTATCTATCTATCTATCTATCTATCTATCTATCTATCTATCTATCTATCCTTTTTAATATTGTTCTAAATGTGTTTGGTAAATTTCAGGAAAAGTTCCACCTTCACATCTTTATTTGTGATGTTGCACAGTTCCATGTACTGACAGGTAGCTTTGACACTTCATGTAGTTTAACCTGAGCTGAAGTAAGGGATGGCCATTTTTCTCTGGCTGCAGACTAATGTTTATCACCACTGCTCCATCAGTCACACAAGCTTCCAGTTAATATGCTCTTGCATCAAACTGTGCATTTGCCAAGATCAGACCGGGAAAGCCAAATATAGACTCTATATGTATTCAGCAGCATGATTATGGGCCATTAAAACAGAGCAGGGTGACTTTCAGGGCCACAGAAAACATTCTCAGTTTAGACTGTCCTTTAGTGCCGCTGGCCGAGATTAGACCTGGCTTTAATGAGTCTGTGCAGATTTCAGCTAAAAGTGTTCTGCCATCTGTTTACGGAGCAAGTGCAATGCTTCCAGAGACCAGACCCCGAGGTCAAGAAGGGTTGAGATCAACAGGGCTTTGTTGGGTGCATTAAAAACCCTCCGGCTGGCTTTTTGATGTATTTTTAGAATGACACCGAGATGCCTTTGTCGGTGTGCAAACGTTGGCATAACCCCATGATAGATGTGTGTTCATCCACTATGGGGACACTTGCAGAGCAACAGGATTCAGTAAGATATCTTTTGGTGCCGCTTTAAATGGTCCTGGCCCTAAATATGATGTGATAAAAGTTGTATCAATGGGTATATTTACAGTAATGACCAACAAAACACAATTATAGATTTTTCTTATATGTCGAAAATCTTTAGAATATTAAGTTATGATCATGTTCACTGTAAGAATTTTACAAAATGTCTTTATAAAGTTTATAAAAATGGTGCAGTGAGTAGCACGATCGCCTCACAGCAAGAAGGTCGCTGGTTTGAGCCTCAGCTGGGTCAGTTGGCATTTCTGTGTGGAGTTTGCATGTTCTCCCCGTGTGGGTTTCCTCCGGGTGCTCCGGTTTCCCTCACAGTCCAAAGACATGCGGTATAGGTGAATTGGGTAAGCCAAATTGGCAGTAGTGTATGTTTGTAAATGCAGGAGTGCATGGGGGATTCCCAGTGTTGGGTTGCAGCTGGAAGGGCATCCGCTGAGTAAAAAAATGCATGCTGGATAACTTGGCGGTTCATTCCGCTGTGGCGACCCCTGATTAATAAAGGGACTAAGCCAAAAAGAAAATGAATGAATGAATGGTATGCATTGCTGCGGACTTAATGTTTTCTCAACCCTCAGATTTCCAAACAGTTGCATCTCTGCCGTATATCATCCAATCCTAACGAACTATACATCAATGTAAAGCTTTAGATAAATCTCAACTTAAAAAAAAACATGGTCCAAGTTCACATATGAGCTACAGGAAGATGCATGTTTTCATGTTCTTGTATCTTAAAAAACCATGACAGATGTATTTGACCCATCCTCAACACCCTAAAGGGTGATCCAGAGTGTATTTTAAAAGCTTGATTGTGTTTATGGAGTGCAAAGCAATGTGTGCTCATGCTTCAATTATGAAAAAGCACGTTATTTTTTCATATTTCTTACTTTGGATTATATACAGCTACTCAGCTTACATGAAAACGATTGTCAATTTCCTGGTTCCTCCGAAAGTCCGCCCTCAAGAGGCTCTGATTGGTCAGCTAACATAATGGTGGATCGATTCCACGTCACCAGGAGGCATCCTGCTATAACATTACAGCACATCTGGTCACGCCCCTTCGCTGCACAGGGTGTATACTTGTAACCTGAAGGGTTTATGACATGATTAACCAGGACGTATTTTTTTGTAGTCCCCAAACTTCGTTCGCTGTAGGCTTTGCTAAGCTAACTCTGTAAAAGCCAGTCTCCCTTTGCATTGAACTTTGAGTGTCTTACATTCAGAGATGTCGTTTATGTTCACACAGCTACATTACTCATCAACTAAAGTTTAAAATATGATATCTTAGTGGACTACCACTTTAACTCACCCTTAAACCTAACCACACCACTAACCATGTCCCTAAGCTTACTTATATTCCACCTCAATAGCACCGTAAGTGTTGTGCAATACAATACGAACACAGCAAGTACATTGCTAACTACACTGCATACATTTGTATGTAAATGCACAGTAGTATACACCACTTCAAATAAAGTGAGACATATTTTTTTTATTAGAAGAGCTGCTTGGCATTTCAGAAGCTGAATTATATTTCATCAGTCTGTTCACTGTTTTTACTGCAGTCAGTGGCTGGAGGAAGTGAATGAATCCCTGGTGAGTCTTTACAGTTTAGCCTTGGAGGTCAAGGCTGTGGTTTTGTGCGGAGAGTCTTGGGACAGAACTCACTTTTCTGGGAACACGTTTATGACATACACGGCTAGTGGAAATATGTCTGGAATGTTCGCACAAAGTGTCAAACGTAACCCAGTTTGAGGAGAGTTGGGGGCAGCGGTGAGGTGTTTCAGTAATGATGGAATCTCCAAAAACTTGGTAATCTACTGATTCAGTAACAGAACCATCAACACCTGCATATATAAACAACACAAGTATTATGAGGATTCTAATCCTGCAAACAAAACAATACCTTCTTGTTCATTTCACTGTGTTTCAATCTAACAGTTTACGTACAAAATGATGTCAGGCATATTCAGCACGTGAAACAATTGATGACATAAAAATAAAATCATATATTTCTTAAACATTATCACACATAGAAATAAAACTTTAGAATCCTTTTTTAAATAAGTACATGTTATAATAAATATTTTATGTTACGTTGTGTGACCATGGAATAACATTTATCCTCATTGAAATAATCACTTTTGTTTACATTTAGACATTTAGTACATTTGATGGGGATGCAAAGTGAATAGGTTGTTTTCAATCACGTGGTTTTGGTGATGTAAGAAAGGGTAGGAAGGGTAGGAAGGATAGAGGGTAGGAAGTAAAAAAGTGAATGAAAGACGGAGAAAAGTTTGTTTTTTTGCGACGTATACCATATTTCAAAGGAGATTTAAATAGAAAATGACCACATATGTTGAGCATGATCGATATATCATGAAAAGGGCTTAGTTTTCTACTGAACTCAAATATATCTACCTGTCATCAAGGTGGTATACTGTATAAGCCGCTACGTTACATGATACTACAGTAAATACTATAGTGTTTGGAAGCATACTATAGATAATTACTTGAATTAAACTGTCGTAGTGATCATATTGTTGCTGTGGTATGACACTACTGTAGTAATAAACAAATTATTTAACAGGCTTCAGTTTCTATAATTATACATCATCACAATGCACCACAGTTTACACTGGTGTTACAGTATTTACTCCCGTTTATAAGTTTACTATGCAACAGTATTCTGTAGGATTCATTAACAAAGAGTTGTACACTTTATATACTTTACTATGTGGTTCAAAAACATGTTTATTATAAATTAGTTTTTTTTTCCATGCGGATATCTTCCAGACATCACGAAATAACATATTAAAGTATACAAAAGCATGGACACGTATCTACATTATTATTTATTTACTTTTGTTAAGGAAAAAGTGCTCCACAATAATATCAGTCTAGTTTTGTCGCAAGGGTTGCATTTCTTTTGTGTTCGGTCAATGAATATACCATCAGCAAACATTCACCGCTGCTGCGCATATAGACTTTAATTACGTTATGGTTGTTTATTACACTAAAACCCCCGTAAAGAGATGGTTTATTGCAAAACAAGACGGAGATTTCATTGCAGCGATTACATGGCAGGGTAAGTTATTTATATTCTCCTGGATTTTGTATAAGTGTGGTGGTGTTTGTATCTGATTTTTATACAGCAAGTTAACATATTTATTAGTGGTGGGCTGTTATTAGCGTTAATGTGCTGCGTTAACGCGAGACTTTTATCGCGCGATAAAAATATTGCCGTTAATCTATTCTCAAAGTTTAGTTGGAAGCTGGGTCTATTTTACGCAAGCTATGATGACTTTTACCTTGATATTTTAACGCGGATGTATACCTGGCCGAATTGCACTGTAGGTGGCGAGAACGAGTCTTCGAACCTGTGTGCATTCCTAGTGTGAAATTGCCACATCAAACGTGACGTGCTAACATGGATTAGACGCAAATATGGAGTAAGGACTGGTGAGGGTGTTATGGAATTTAATAACGCATGCAGAATGGAAAGAAAAAAACTTTCTGTGTGTGTGTGTGTGTGCGCGGTCCTTTACTGACAGAGCCACGTGTATGGATCTTGTCGGAAAATATGGGGAAAAGTCCTACATGACGGTAATAGTTTGATTGTGGGGTTTACTTCAATAATGCCACTAATATATGCATACTCCACGTCTTAAATCTATTTCTGTTTAGTTCAGTTATGACTTTAGTCGGATTAAGGTCATTAAAAAATACAAATAAATACATAAATAAAACCACTGTTTCGAGCTTATGTCGGCTACAGTTCAAAATAGTTAGTAAACACAAGTACATCTTATAGAACATAATTTATTTTCACCGCCAATTATCATTCAACACTATTATCATCTTTCTCAAGCAGTTTGTGATGCATTTTGGAAACAGGAGATGATCCCCTGGTCTAATACGCCCCCTGGGTTGAGAAACCCGTTCTTAAAGACTTACTTATTATTTGTAGTAGCACACATATTCTGAATGCCTTTGGCAGAATTTAAATGAGCCATTTTAATCTAGATTAATTCCAAGATTATAGTGAGATTAATCTAGATTTTAAAAAAAACTTATCTATGCCCACCTATAATATTTATACACATAGCTAGGTCTGAATATCATTTTGCTGTCAAATAAATTATTATGTTCAAAAAAGATTTGTACACATGGAAGTATTGAATAAATGTTTATTACATGCCAACTTTTCTTCCGCTTTTCAGCCAGTTTCTCGAACTTTCCCACTTTATGAGCAAAAACATTTGAACATCTATGAAGGCTGTTTGGCATTTCTTATTTTGGCCCATTTAAACAATTAAAAACCATATAAAAAAAACATTTTGATGATAGCAATTCCTATATAGAAGAATCAATTCTTGCCCTCTATCTGAATTTTACATGTCATCAAGGATGTCATGTGAATACAACCTTTGATATAATGGAAATCAAATTAGCCATAATCCATATTTGGTAGTCTCAGTATGGTCAATGAAAATGTTCAGTAACCAATTCTTAAGATTTTACCTTTTGATCCAAACTTTAATATTTGGTCACATAATTATTCAGATTACAAAAGAGAAGCGTATTTCCTCAGCGCTAAAGTCAGAAAAGTTAATATTTAACTTCCCTGTATAAGTGTTGTATTGAAAAGCCTTTTGCACTTTGTGTTTGGCCTTCGTTTCCTGTGCGCTGTCGTGGGACGACCCCCTGAGAGGGGTGTCATTGAAATGGTGTCATGCTCCTTAAGCAAAGGGAAAGAAGAGGAAGCAGGAGGTGGAAGCAGTCAGAAATGTAATGGGGGCTTCTGTATGTCACTCATGTGTCTGTTTTCATAGTTAAAGGTCCGTAGGGCTTGAAGAATGGTGCGTAAAGTCTACATAGGAACTGTAAAAATGTCATATGAACAGTTGTCTGCAGTATCTCAGGACACATTTACACCTGTTAATATTCAATCCAAGATTTTTCACATTTATTTTAAACCACATACACATTTTTACTACTAAAATTCCATGACTTTTCTATTATTTTTCCAAGACTTTCAAGTAAATTTTCATGACCTAATGTTTCAGGCAATGTGTACATATGCATGGTAAAAGAAAAAAAATGCATGTTCAAATTTATTATAGCATATCGTAAAACACGCAGCAATCTATTTAGGTTCAATTTAAATTTATATCCATGTAAACTTGATTGAGATAATGCTTACACCACACTAATAATGTGAGAGTACGTGATTGGCCAAGGACAGTAAACAAGTAATTAACCTACATTCAAGTATACAGATATCAGTTTTCCATGACTTTTCCAAAATGTTGTGGGTTTTTCTGTTTTTCCAAAACTTTTCCAGGCCTGGAAAATGCAATGTCAAAATTCCATGACTTTTTCCAGGTTTTCCATGACCATATGAACCCTGCACATACTAACTAGAAACTTGATTTACTGTGATATTTTATTGACAGGTGATTTGGTGCTTTTAACATTCCAGTTTACTTTATTGACATTTTATTTATGCTTTCTGATGAACATAAAGATATTTTAAAAATTGTGGGAACCAAAAAATAATAATAATAATACTACGGAAGTCAAAGAGCATGAACAGCTGTTTGTTTTTTGGGTGCACTATCCATTTAAATGGTTAGTTCATTCCAAAATGAAAATACTTTTAGTTAATACTTACTTAGAATTTGGAAAATAAGATATTTTTGATGAAATCCAAACTCCATCGACAGCAATAGTTTCCCAGATATTCAAAGTCCAGAAAAGGAACCAAAAACATCCACGTGACTTCAGGAGTTCAACTGTAATCAGACAAAACTCCAAGAACACTTCTTTTGCACCCCCCAAAAAATGTAAAAATGAATTTGTTCTTCAATGTCTTCTCTTCTATGTGAGGGCAGGGTGCACTTTATTTTGAACAGTTTGACATATTTGCCATTAGAGTCAGCAGAGTGGCACAAAATTGATGTGTTGCCTTTATAAAACCATGGAAGACACGGGAACAAAGTCATTTTTACAGGGCTTTTTTTGCTGCAAGTGTTTTTGGAGTTTCATATGATTAAAGTTGACTGAAGTCACATGGAATGTTTTGATGATTTTTTTTGGACTGTCTTGGGACTATTGATATGTCAGAGAGCACTAAAGTATCTCAAGTTGTGATCCGAAGACGAATGAAGGTCTCAGGGGATTGGAACGACATGAGGTTGAGTAATTGTTAACAGCTCTTTCATTTCTGTGTGAACTAACCCTTTAAGTTATTTTGCTGTTTGATTTAGGGACTTTTTAAGAGCTCTTAAGTTCGTAGTATAGTTAAGTTAATTGTAGAGCTGCGCATCGATGGATTACTCTTCAGTGTTTGAACTCTCAGCAGAATATTAAACCACACTTAACTAACCTGAACTTCAACACTGAAAACTGGACTGACGCTGTTTTAATTTACTATAATCCATGTGATTTGACACAATCTACATTGTAAAAGCACTAGAGAAAAAGATGAATTGAATTGAATAGTATACTTTGTACTCTATGAATAGTAAAATGGACAGCCATGCATGCATGATGACTAAATTTGCATTGGGTGCACTGTATGCTGACACTTCTGTATACTGTGACCCTAGATAAAAGAGAAGTATACTTTGGGATTAAGCAAGTAGTAAAATGTAGTACAATGCTATCTAGAGAAAACTAGAGACTCCACCAGAACCAGTTTATTTGAATGATTAGATTTACTAAACCAGTTTGGAAAAGCATCATTAAAGAGAGCCACTTTCGGTTAGTGGTCTGTACTAAGGCTAAAGGAAAGCTTGACTATAGTTTAACCACTTTCAAGTAACTCTGGTAGCTTCCCCGGGTTTCTTTTACCTGAAGTGAAACGCATTCTACA
This sequence comes from Danio albolineatus, assembly GCA_903798035.1. Lineage (NCBI taxonomy): Eukaryota > Metazoa > Chordata > Actinopteri > Cypriniformes > Danionidae > Danio > Danio albolineatus. Next base: position 1,017,612 of record CAIGQQ010037872.1, read on the forward strand.
CTACTGCACAACACAGTGCTCAGCCAGTCAGACAAAATGGCTTGAGTGAACAAGAGGGAGGAAAGAAAAGAGACAAAAGATTGATGGTGCCCTTTGATCTTATTCTCTAGCTCAGTATGCATGATTACAAGCTACTTATAGCTGTCCAATTGTGGAGTAATTGCCCCCTGTGTGTGTATGTGACAGCAAACACATGCCTTGGCAGTCTTAAGGGAAAACAATTACAACCCTCTTTGACAGGGAAAAGCACATTTTTCTGTCATCCAGCGAGGTGCGCAACAGTTTTGCATTATGAGCTCTAGTTTCTATCTATTTCGTCTGCTCTAGAGTAGAAGAGTGTAAGAGTTTAGCCAGAACTCCTCTTTTGATCCAAGGAAAGACAGAAGGCAGACTGATAGCAGTTGACAGCCATAAGAAAAAACTAAAGAAGATCTCTTTTACGGTTCATGAAAACAGAGGTTTTGATTTTAGACTAATAAAGCAGGTGGTTGCCAACAGTGTTGGGGAAAGTTACTTTTGAAAGTAATGCATTAAAATATTGAATTACTCCCCAAAAAAAAGTTACTAGTTGCATTACTTAGTTACTTTTTGTGTCAAGTAATGCGTTACATTAGTTTTGAGTTACTTTTGTGTTACTTTTTATTACCTGGCTGAGGCTTGATCTCTTTTTAAAACTTGTTTTTATTTTCTTTCTTTGTTTTATTTTACAGATGAGCTCTGAAATGAACAACACTGTATAACCACTGTATAAAAATATGTATTTATTAAGATAACGTTATCTGAGAACTTCATGACCCCAGAGCTATACCTGCCGCATATAGAGATTAATGAAAGTTTAAAGCCATGTGTGTGCTCCTATTGTACTATTTGTCTTAAGTAAAATCACTGTCCATTAAGACAATCCCCTTTTCCTTTTCTTAAATGCGTTAAGTGAACACATTCTCTCATTGACTTCGTTTCATTGTGGCTACTTTTATTTTAATTCAGCAATTTATTTTTTAAAAGCTAATTAATTCATCTAAAAAGATGAAAAGTGTAACTCGTGTTACACTTTCAAAAAAGTAACTCAAGTAATATTATTAAGTAACCCGCGTCACTTGTAATGCAGTAAGGCTGGTTCATGTTTCTGTGTCGAGTGATTGCTGTGACCCACAGCGCATGTCTTGGACATAGCCATGCATATATACTTTTGTGTGCAGTTTGTGTTGATCTGCAATAACACCTCCAAAACCCTAACTGGCATTAGGTTATGTTCCTCTGTGTCGAGTTTCTTTGCAAGTGTTTTGTTTTTTCTGAACGCTACCTTAATGTACAAGTAGCTAAAACTCACTGATTCAGTGGCGAGAACCGGCCGGCGTGCAACAACTTTAATCAGAAGGTAAACGCATAACAAAAGTTTAAATCTGGAGCTCCTTCATGAGACTCGACACTTGTAAACACTTACTCCAACGGATTCGCGGTGCTCTAACCCCCACCCACACTCGTCAGCACTTCCACGCCGACCAATCACAGAGCTTGCGCTACACATCATTACATTTTTTTGAGAGGTGCGCATCTGTGCCAGCGTCAGCTACGGCAAGGGGTTTCTGACAGTGTGAAGGCTTTGCCGGTCCATACACGTGTGCTTGACGCAGAAGTATAAATCAGCCCCAAAACTAGTTGCCACTATAAAACACAAGAGAAATCATAGGGTCTGTATTGACGATCAAAATTATTAATGCTTTTATCCGGTTATATAAACTGGTTAACATTTTTAAAATCATGTTATGATTTACTTTTAAGCAGTGATGGAAAGAGTTCTGAAAAAATAATAATAATAAAAATCACTCGAGTACCATAACTTGTATTAAAGCAAAAGTACTTTTAGCACTGATAGAATACGTGCAATTTGTAGAGTTTTTTTACAAACTTAGCATTCTGTAAAGCATTTAGCTATTGTTTAAGGCAATTTGGCATTTATGAACATACAGTAGACCTCCATGAGACCTCCTGAGTGAAATGCAATCTAAACAGATGATTTTGCATCTTTTTGGACACTTTTAATGCTTCCACGCTGTACATTTGCTGCATTTACAAAACATCTACGTCTGGATATAGTCCAGTACACAATTATAGCTCAGTGGTTAGCACTGTCCCCTCACAACAAGAAGGTCGCTGGTTCGATTCCCAACTGGGCCAGTTGGCATTTCTGTGTGGAGTTTGCCTGTTCTCCTCGTGTTAGTGTGGGTTTCCTCCGGATGCTCCGGTTTCCCCCACAGTCCAAAGACATGCGCTATAGGTGAATTGAATAAACCTAAAACTGTATGAGTGTGTGTGCGCGTGTGTGTGAATGAGTCTGGTGTTTCCCAATACTGGGTTGCAGCTGGAAGGGCATCCACTGCATAAAAAACATATGCTGGAATAGATGGCAGTTCATTACGCTGTGGCGACCTCTGAAATAGAGACTAAGCCAAAGAAAAATGAATGAGTACACGTTTTTAAATCTACTTCAGTAGTTAGAGTATTTCCAATTTGTTCTTTTAAGCATTTGTATTGCTATTTTAAAGGATTTGAAAGATTTTTAAACACTTTTCACTAAGAATCACAAAAAAAGAAGAAATTTCCATGATTATGCATACATAATTTATGTAAGTGACTGAGTTTTAACATCTCTGCACTCAATTATCCCTATATAATCTGTAAATTGAGGGCTATTGTTTTAAGATCCACAGAAAGTCTCTAGTGTGTGTGTGTTTATATTAAGGGGCGATAAGGAGCAATGCAGCACCTGTGGGTAATTAAGCCATTTGAGGTGAGATTGAGTGAGCTGAGCTGCTAATGTCTCTAATCTCTCTCAGTGTAAACAAACAGTGCTGGGCTCAGCCAGATGAAACCAGTATTGTTTCCCTTGATCTCCATCTTCAAGGTCTCTTTCGTGAACATATGGCTGGTTACCGAGGCGTTAAAGACGTCTAGGTTGCAATCGCACCTTTAAAATGTAAAGAAAAAAAAACAATCTTGTATTTGTTTGTTTACACTTTATTGTCTCCAATGGGGAAATTTGTCTTGGACTCTAGGCCCACACTTGCATATACTAAACAAAAAACACATATCAACACAAACATTCAATCATCAACACAAATATTGCATATTTAAAAGTCTAGTTGGTGTAGGTAAGAAAGATTTCTTAAAAGATTGTATCTGCACACAGGCAACCTGTATCGTTGACCAGAAAAATACAGAATGAGTTGTGCGAGGGTCAGCAAATACTTTCATAACTTCGACCTGAACTGCTTGATCATACTTCACCGCATTGTATCAAAACACACTGATTATGATTGAAATCATAGTTGGCATCAACAACATTTTCTTTTGATTGTTTTCATTTTCTTATATGCCTTGTATCATACTGAGTCCGTTCATTCACCAAGTTTCACTAAGTGCTTCTGCAAAAATTATGTAGAGAAAAGCGCCTAGACAAAATCTGAACTCAATACAATTGAACGCATGTTGAAGTGACAGTTCACCAAAAAATTATATATTAAACAAGGAGATTGAGCTATTGGTGTTTGTTACAATCCTGATTTTCATGTTGATGAACAATTTGATGAAGTGAGAACATTGTAGCTGAGATGAATGTTCCAAAAGGGTGTACAAGCACTAATCAATTTGAAAACAATGATCTTCCAGGTCAAAACCCATCTGATAGTGCCTCTTATGGGCAACCATAGACGTCACTTTTCAATTAGCTAGTGAAAACTACTCTACTCTACTCTACTCTACTCTACTCTACTCTACTCTACTCTACTCTACTCTACTCTACTCTACTCTACTCTACTCTACGATTTTTGAAAAGGTTTGTTTATAGCAGACAATAGCTATTCTTCCATCCACCTATTTTTATGTGCATTTTGGATATGCGCATAAAAATGGTTGATGGAAACACCAAGACGCACATAAATAAAGAAAATGCACATAAAAACTGGATAAACTTTTTATCCGATAAGAAATGATGTGCATAAACTATGCCAAAAACACTTTTACTGAACAAATTCCAGCATGCATTCTGAAACGCCTTAACTATTTCAGCATTAGTGTTATTATATTACTGTATTACCTCCAGAATTGTAAAGAGCGTCTGTGCTCAGCGTCTCACGCCTTCAAACACCACCACACGTTCATTGCGCGTCAGCATTCTGAGGCGCAAGTCATTTATTAAATAAAGAAAAGATTGCCGCAGCTTTTCCTACCACAGCAAATTCCGTTTTTACTTTTGATATTTGGTACCAGTTAATCAGCAAGTGAGGATTTTGTTCCCGTCTCACTGGATGGAAACTGCTTTATTTGCATGTCTTTTATGCAATATTCCAGTTTTGTGCATAAATTTAATTTGCATCTTCGAATGGAAACATAGCTAGTGTTGTCAGAATGATCTTCATTCACGTGTATCAAATTTTGCATACCCCGGGTCAGTAGTTGATGGTGTCACTTTGTAAAAAAAAAAAAAAAAAAATCTGCATCTGCACATATGGGTCTGTAGTTAAGTATTGTTGTTAAAGGGATAAAACAAATGCACAACTTAGTGCCATATGCTGTTTCCTCAAAAATCACACTTCCATAGTTGAGACAGATCTGATAATGTATTATTTTCCAAAAAAATCATTAAAAAAAATAATAACAATAATCACACTTTAATATAGTGTGCATTTAATTCAAAACCAGTGTTTTATAAACACAGTAAATGTACAAAAATGATAACGTTTCAAGTTTTACTTAAGATGTTATTAGTGTAATGTACAAAATAATATTATTATAACAAATAAAATGGTGAGACTTCATGTTTTAACTGCTGAATAATGAATCTAATGATGTTGAACACTTTAAATCGTTCACATCTGTATTTACGGAATCAAGTTGATAACTGAGATGAATCTCTAAATTTGTGACAACAGAGAGTCAAGAAGTGTACACAGAGGGATGATTCACTCGGACTGGCTTCTTTGAACATTCATCTTTCCTGAGAATAATTCAAATCCATGAATGTCTGTGGACCAACTGGAGGCTCACAATGAACGTTTGTCTTTTTAGCTGACTGCTGGGATCTTTGCAAAAATGATCAAATAAAATATAACTAACCATCAAAAAACAAAGGGACAAAATGCTAAATTATTTCTCCAAATGCAAAGAGATGCAATTTAATGCTTTGCTTCTATTTCTGTTACACAGAATAATGTGAATGCAGAAAGCAGCTCCTCGGTTCAGCTGGGGCAGGGTGACAGACAGACTCGGGTGGCTCATATTCCAGCGTCTCAACCCTGGGCTCAGAGTCCTGGGACAGGGGGGAGCCTGCAGAGAGACGGCCCTGGAGCTTTCCTGCTGGACCTGCAGAACTTCCCTGATCTCTCCAAAGCAGATATAAATGGGCAAAACCCCAACATACAGGTAGATGCTCGCTATGTTTATAAGGGTCGCTTATAATATTTGTAATAATTTTATATTGCAATGACATTACAGTTGAAGGCAAAATTATTAGCTCTACTGTGAAATGTTTATTCTTTTTCAAATATTTCTTAAGTGATATTAAATGGAGTAAGGAAATGATTATTTCTAAAAAAAAATTCTTCTGGAGAAAGCTTTATTTGTTTTATTTTATTTTAATATTTTTTTTATTTAAAAAAAACATTTTATGGTCAATATTATTTTTAAGCTGAATCAAATTAACCTTCTGCGTCCATTGAACTTATATTATGTTAAATTGACTTGCGTAACTTATAAAATTAAGAACATGAATAACTTAGTTTCATAAATTGCAATGAACTAAAAGCATATGCTGTCAGGACTAACTGATCATATAATATTTTACAGTGTAGTTACTCCATTTAACCTAGTTAAGCTTTTAAACTGCACTTTAAGCTAAATAGTATCTTGAAAAATATCTAGTAAAATATTATGTACTGTCACCATGGCAAATATAAAATAATTCTGTTATTAGAAATTAGTTTATTATGTTTAGAAATGTTGAAAAAAATTGTTGAAAAATATAAAAGAATGAAAATTTACCAGGAGTGCTAATAATTCTGACGTCAACTGTATGTGATGAAAATCAGGGTTATTCTACCAAATATTGATTTCTTAACACTTCTTTAAAGTTATAACATAATATTATGTTGTCCTTAAATTAATATAAACATGCTTGAATAAATACTTTAGAGCACCATTTTAGAGCACAAATAGAATGGTCTCAATGACCTTTTATTTTAAAATCTAGTATTAAATTATATCAAGTATTAATTTTTTTTTTTTTTTATAATTTGTGGTTATGTCTGACTAAATCATATACTCTTATATGTCTGAATTAGGACTGCACGATAATGAACAAAAAAACAAACAAACAAAATAAAAATCGATATTTTGTAATTCTTTGTTTTATATTGCGATATAAATACAATTTTACTAGATGCAGTGCTTCCCACACATAGATTTTACTAAGGTTGGCCACCCAGGTATATTAACGTATATCAAGTATATTTGATTATATTTTGCCTTTTTTTTTTTTAACTACTATTATCATCCTTTTACACTTTTTGTATCCGCTCAATATAACCAAACATTCGCAATCGATTACACAGTGGAAAATCTTCTCTCACCCTACACGTCTCGTACCGCTTTTTCTGTGTGCAAGAACCATCAACACTCCCACAAACAGTCTCACATGCTCTGCATCGACCCGCAGAGACGCGCCTTTTTCAGGACTTACCGATGCAACCGGCTGGGGTTTACAAATCTCCAAAAATATCTGGGATCCTACTTTTGCTTTCACTTTCTAAAGCTTACATTAATTGTAAGAGTTATTGCATTATTTAAGTCTAATTTTTCTCTTGGCTTTACAGCTGAAAAGCACATGCACAGCCACGAAAAAAGCAAGAGAAACATTAAACATTGTATTCTTTAATCTAAAGAATCAGAGAGGACAAATGCCATCTAAACTGGCTGCAAAAAACATACGCGCACCATTGGAAATGGTTAATCAGATATAACCAGAGATACTGTCTGTTTTTATTCCTTTTTCTGTTATCTATTTCTCATTTGCTGTATATTTTATTAATTTGATGATGTTTAGTATATTAAACATTATATACATGTACTAAAACGATTTGGCAATACTGTACAAAATGTCACATCAATAAAATAACCTGAACATTTACCAGTGGGTTCACATGGCTCCTGCATAGCATAAAAAAAAAATAAATATTAGATTTATTTTTTATGTATTTCAACAGCCTTTAAAAAAATAACACATTGAAAAAATAAAGTGTACAATAGTGTCATAATAAATGAAAATATTGTTAAAAATCACAATATTTTGTTTGTCGCATGCAGTTAATCATTTATGTGGCATGGGTAAAAGGTGTGTTTTAATCAGCATACCACCACAAGTATATTTCAAACCCGTGGGAAGCACTGAAATGACTTATCTGTATATGAAAATAATTTATCATTTTAGATTGACTGGGATGATTCTGTAGAGAATTGCATCTGCATAAAATATAATAAACAACCTGCAAGCATAGATTAATTCAATAATAATAATAATAATAATAATAATAATAATAATAAATGCAATTAATCATCATTAAAGTTACAAAGTAAAATTTATTATACATGAATGCTTTTGGGGCACCACGGTGGCATAGTGGGTAGCACGATCACTTCACAGCAAGAAGGCCGCTGGTTCGAGCCTCGGCTGGGTCAGCTGGCATTTCTGTGTGGAGTTTGCATGTTCTCCCCGTGGTTGCGTGGGTTTCCAAATGACTAAACAAATAAACAATAATAGTAAGTAACATGCTTGAAAATATACATCGTAATGCATATTTTTCAAGACTTAGCATTTAGATATTGACAAAAAGACAAAGATAATGTCAGCAAATGATTTTTCACCGTGCACAAATGCAAAAACGTTTAAAGGAGATGTGCCTGACCAAGCACAGAAACTAAAATCTTGGCAAACAAAGTGGCAGAAAGCTCTGATGCACATCAGCACTTCTTTTCAATAAAGAGAGCCTTCTGGTTCTTTGTTTTTTTTTCTCTCTCTCTCTCTCTCTCTCTCTCTCTCACACACACACACACACACACACACACTTACTCACACATTCACCTATCTCAACTCTCCATAACCACATACACCTGCGCAGCACTGACCGCCAACTAATCCAGCTCAACCCCAATCTACATCAGAACAAAAAACATGTGAATTTTGACCAAGAATGGCATAATGGATGAAGTGTATCGATGTCTTAAGATGCCAGTGAGTGCGTGTGTGTGGGGATCAGGGGGGGGTGTGTGTATGTGTGGGCAAGGGTATCTTTGATCCAAAGCATCATCTGGCTTTCATGGTCTTAAGGAGGCTGAGAGGCCCTTTGAACTTGATGTTTAGGTGGAGAGAGCGAGAGAAAGAGGCCCTGCCCCAATCTGGGAGGCACATGTGTTACTGCTGGGGTTTTTGGGGTGGGATTGGGGGGTGGGGGGTGTCGTTGCAGAATGGCAGCCTCGTGGTGCATGACCATGACCTGAGCCAACGTCCATCTGGACCTCCACAAGATCACACTAGACCTCGCTGTTTGATGTGCCACAAACAAAAAAAAGCCTCTCTCGCTACAACAAACACTCTTGATCTGTGTGATTATTCTCAACATGTGCAAGTAAACAAATTAGATTCGCAATAAAAGGGCCTGATACGAACTGCAGTGTTTGATTTAGTTTTATAGCATAGCATGAAATTACTGTTTGGAAATGTTTCTTGCAAAAGGAAATTGCTATGAGGTATGATGGTTTCTGTATATGGTACTACAGTGCTGTATTCTAAATAAATATATTAAATAAACGTATACAATGAAAAATTAATAAATAAATAAAAGTATTAACTTCATTAAATCTTACCGGCCCTAAAAATTTAACACGTTCAAATTATGCATATTTGTTAAAATATCCCTTAATCACCCTGCAGCCCAAGACTGGTTACTCATTGAAGCTAAGCAGGACTAAGCCTGGTCAGTACCTGGATGGGAGACCACATGGGAAAATGTAGGTTGCTGTTGGAAGTGGTGTTAGTAAGGGCAGCAGGGGACGCTCAACCTGCGCTAAACTGAGGTCCTGACTCATTAAAAAAACCCATAGCATTTCAAAGAGTAAGGGTGTTACCCCGGTGGTCCTGGCCAAATTCCCTACATCGACCCTTGCCCATCAAGGCCTCCAAATCATCCACCAAATTAGCTGTATCACTGTCTCTCCACTCCACCTATAGCTAGTGTGTGGTGAGCGCACTGGCACCATTGTCTTGTGGCTGCCGTCACATCATCCAAGTGGATGCTACACACTGGTGGAGGTGTGGAAGGACCCCCTCATTATTGTGAAGCACTTTGGTATATAGCCAAACACAATAAATGCGCTGTATCAACAAACATTACAACCTTAAAATTTACATAATTTATTTCTGGGAATTATTATTATTATTATTATTATTATTATTATTAATGATTAAAATATTAGTATACTTGTTTTTGGAAACAGTGACCAATTCTTAAAATATTTTTACGTATAGAAAGTTAAAATAAAATGATTTTTGAAAAATAAAAATATTAAAATAAAAATGAATGAAAAATAAAAATGAAACCAGGACAATAAAAATAATACTACATATATATATATATTACATAAATAATACAAATATTACATATATAATACATTTATTTAGGTATCACTCATTTTACAAATTATTTGCAATAATTTTCAAACTGAATTTTAATTCTAATTGTTATGGGCTTGTTCAATGCCTAATCTTAAGTGTGAACAAACCCCTAGCAACATTTGCCTCAATAAATACTTGTAATGACAATTTTTTTTCCATTGTTTTAGGTCACCATAGAAGTGGTGGACAGTCTGGAAGGGTCTGAGCCAGAGAAGGGAATGCGTAAAGAAAACAAGCCTGGCTGGGCGGCAACAAACTGGAGGAACTGGTGGCAGCGTTCATCATCCTCATCCTCATCCTCATCGTCTGTGTCCACTCCGAAGGGGCCTGAAGAACAGGATTACCCCTACGAGAGCAACACAGAGGACAGTAACTTCCTCAAGCCGCTTGGAGACTGGGAGAGAAGAGTGAAGAGTGAAGCTGGAGCGGGAAGCAGAACCCAGACTGAATACGGTATTGTCTCATTTTCATGAATATATGCATCAGGATATTATTGATACAGTGCAGTGACAAATTTCATCAGGAGCACATTATGGAAATGCTAAAAAAAGTTTTTTTTAATCATTTCAGCTTAGTACAGCTTATTGATTTTGGTCTAACATTTCAACCTGCGGACTAAAAATATTAAGTTATATTTTCTAAAATAAAAACAAATAGCTGATTAACTTGTTTTAATAAGTTTTTATTTTTTTGTCATTTATTTTTTTTTTACAATCACCTGTTGGCCTGTTTTTTCTCATTTTTGGCACTAATTAGTTTTTTTCCAATGCAGTAAGACTAGCCCAGCCTTAAAATATTCTTAAAATTCAATATGACACAAATGTTTTTTGTTAAAAATTGAACACTACAGGAACAGATAAACGTGGATAATGATGCAGCCTATTTCTCAAGTGGGTACACTCTAAAAAACAGTGTTAAAAACTACCCAAATTGAGTTGTTTTTAACCCTATTGCTGGGTAAATATAGGACAGAACATATTAGGGGTTAAATTAACCCAAGTAATTGGGTTATTATTTTTAACCCCCGAAATGGGTTGTTTTTTCTACCCAAAAAATGGTTATTTTTACTTAAATAACAGGTTAGTTTGACTTAATTAATAGGTTATATTTTCAAATGTAATTTTTAGCTTTTTTTTTTTAAAATCATTAACCACATCGAAAACAAACAGGTGAATATTGTATTATTATTGTATAGCTTTATTCATTTTTTGTTCCTTCACATTTGTTCAGCACATTACACTTTGTAAATACACTTTACCTCAGAGATCATGCAGAACTAAATACAAATTGTGTACTGCATTTAAAACAATTTGTTTCATATTTATGGGTTGCTCGTAAACATTTATATATAATAATATATACATGTGGCATTGCAGTCAGCCCCTGCTGGGAGTTGATTTGACCCAAGGAGCTGGGTTAATGTGCCTGTGTGGTGCTAGGGTTGCATTGATTCAAGTCTTAGAAATTATTACCCAGAAAATAACCCAAGTTTGGGTTACATAGCACAACCCAAAAACTACCCAAGACTCTGAAAATAACCCCCAAAAATGATCCAAATGCCTCAACCGAACATTTGGGTAGAAAAAATAACCCGGGATTTTTGAGTGTATGTGCTTCTTAAATCTATATTTAATAAATAAATAACAATTTTACAAGTGTTCTCTATATTTAAATATTAAAGTTGATTTCACCTCTAAAGGTCTCCCCTGTCTTGGAAAACACAGCGTCTGTGCATGCTTCTCAGTTACATAACACAGGCCAGATAAAATGATTTGTCATCAAAAAAAGCTTAGGACAAACATCTCACAAAAGAACTGAAAAACTATTAATACAACACATCTAGATTGTGAGTATATACTGGTAATGTAGTATCATTAAGGCATCTCAACAAACTACTGAAGACAGCGAAACCAATGGTTGTGAGAGGATTAAAAGACATCCAAGTACAAATATGTTTTTGTTCTTAACTTTAAGAGGAAAAAGACACACACAATGGATAAGGATGAATCTTTTTGCATAGTGTAAATAGTCTTTACCTTGAATAGTTAAAATATGAATAAAAAAAAAACGAAGTAAACTTTAGGCTTGGCTGCATCATGACCTATTGTCTTAATGAAGGGCTCAATCGTGAGGTGACAGCATCTGTAATTTGTGCTGCAGATGATTTATGCTGTCACTATAACAAGGACAGCACCTCATACAGAGTCTGTGATTGTAGATTGTTTCCTGTAAGAGACAGATTCCTGTGTGGCGGAGTCTGTCTTCATGACAGAAAACACTCCTCAACATCAAAGGAGAAAAGAGAGAATCCAGAGCATCTGCTCCTCCAGACTAATAGCTCTCTTTTGGACATTTTTGGTAGGTTAGTGAGCAAAATATGCTTCTTTTAAGCGCAGTGACACAGTGGGTAGTCACCTCACAGCAAGAAGGTCACTGATTCAACCCGTGGCTGGGTCAGTTGGCATTTCTGTGTGGAGTTTGCATGTTCTCCTCGTGTTGGCGTGGGTTTCCTCCGGGTGCTCCGGTTTCCCCCACAGTCCAAAGACATGTGCTGTAGGTGAATTGGGTAAGCTAAATTGTCTGCAGTGTATGTGTGTGCATGTGAGAGTGTATGGGTGTTTCCCAGTGATAGGTTGCAGCTGGAAGGGCATCCGCTGCTTAAAACATGTGCTGGATAAGTTGGTGGTTCATTCTGCTGTGGGGACCCCTGATTAATAAAGGGATTAAGGTGAAAAGAAAAGGAATGAATGAATAAAAACCATTTAAAACAGTACGAATCCAAGACTTTCGACAGCTAAGTGAACGTGTTACTGTCAACGACTGACAAATACATTCTTACCCTGTCACCACTTGCCCAAACTCTTTTGCACTGCAGAAACTCTGATAGACGAGCGAAGATAATACCAATCTGAAGCTAAAAGGCAGCATATGAACGGTCTTCATGACTAACAGACAGTCTGTTGTGGCCGTGACTCATTCCTGAGGGTTTGCTGTATTTGCTCTTGATTGGCTTATTCGTTTGCATTAGTGGTGAGTGTAGGAACTGTGGCTCGTGTGGGTTTTAGACATGTTGTTGCCTGTGATTTGGCCCGCACTCGACTGTGACCATGTGGTTTGACGGCACTGAGAGTAATGTTGTCTTTTTGAGACCAAAGGTCTTTGTTTTTCTCTCATCAGGGGTAGTGGATATAAATGTGGTTCCTTGCTTGGTTTAAGTGTGTGTGTGTGTGTGTGTGTGTGTGTGTGTATATAATATATATACAATATATATATATATAATATATATATACACACACTACCAGAGAAGTTTGGAATTATGTAATGACCAAAAGAAATGTTAAACAAATCCAAACTTCCTTATAATTGAGCTGTTTTCTTTCCCAAGGCAGTCACCCTTGGCTTTACTGATTTTTCTAACTAAAAATGAAACAGAAAAAAGAAAATGAAAAATATTAATTAAATAACAATATATTAATTAAAACAAAACAACAACAACAACAACAACAACAACAAATAATATTATTAATAATAATAAATGTGTATTGATCAAAGTTTATGCTCTAAATTAGTTTATTACATACAAATATAAATTATTATTATTATTATTATTATTATTAGAAAATGTTATTATAAATAATCATTATCAATAATAACTACAACAAGAAGAAATTAAGCATTTTATTTATTTGTATTTAATATATTATTGTATATATACATTTTTTATTATCAATTGTCATTGGTTGTGTAATAGTAATAATAATAATAATAATAATAATAATGATAATAATAATAATAATAATAATAATAATAAATAACAAATAACAACAATAACAAAATTAAGCATTTTATTTATTTGTATTTAATATATTATTGTATATATAAATTATTTTATTATCACATTTTCATTGATTGTATTAATAATAATAATAATAATAATAATAATAATAAATAATAATAATAAATAATAATATTAATAATAGCTGTGTTTTGTCCTAAACAGAAGATGTATTAGCTTATGTTGGTTTCATGCTCACACAACATGAACAGCTATCTCTGCATCTGGTAGACTAATAGTAAACGCCCAGGATATAAAACTGCGTTAAAGGCCATAAAATTATGGGAATGTGAGAAAAGGGCATTTTAGAATTTCGACAATACTCCACCTCAAAACGTCTGTTCTGGTTGACCCTCCATAACGTCACTGAAATTTACCAGTAGTTCATGCATGTTGTTTAAAAAGCAGTTGGAAGTTGGCATAAGTATGCAGACTTGGCTCATTCACTCACCCTCTCCCAAGTGTATCAGTCAATTAGAGAGGTATGCTAATGGTATAGAGCAGCAGGCCTGGTTTAAGTGCCTCAGGTATTTGAAGCATACGGTCTGAATCAGATCTCCTCAGTGGGACAGGAGTACAACAACACGGCCTGCGCTGGAATCATGTCATAACACTCAAGTGCCAGTGAATGTGTGAGATTTGACTGATTTTCTGCTTTTGATAGACTACATAGACGGGGAAGGTGACTGGAGTGGTTGGTCTCCGTGCAGTGTATCCTGTGGAAATGGTAACCAGAAGCGGACCAGGTCGTGTGGTTATGCCTGCACCGCCACAGAGTCACGGACATGTGACATGCCCAGCTGTCCAGGTAGGACAGCATTCACTTGGAGCATGCCATCCTCTTGTTAAAGGTTCCGTGAAGTGCTTTGAAATGTGCATTTTTTATTCGATGTTTGATGTAAACATCTGAGGGTAGGACATAGAGTAGCGGCTGCCCTTTAAAAAAAAAAAAAAAAAAACAGCGAATAGCGTTTGGTTTTTCTCACAGCTCTGCCCATAAGAGTGGTTGAGCTCAAGCACATCAAAAGAAAAGCAATTAAGAAATGTCTTGAAGGGGGCGGGGCGTGTCAGATACTAGAGAGCATTTGATTGGTCAAGATTTGATGAGAAACTTAAGAATGAGATGACTTGAAAAAAGATTGTTGATCCATTTATGCAGAAGTGACAAACTGCAAGCTTTGGATGTTTATATCAGTGTAATATTTTCTAAACGCGAATGTTGTCACGGTTTTGAAACACACTAGCGAATAGATTTCCTTAAAACTAGCATCTAAAATGTTTTATTTTAATTTCACACTGTTTCTGATTCCAAGTCTCTACTCACTTGAATTGAGAAAACTCTGTCTCTATAGCTGTGGTTTGTGACATTACTCAAGCCGCCTTTCCACTGCACATGACAATTGGACACGACATTCGGAATATGCCTACTTGTGGCAGTCACACAGAATTTTCAGTTTTGTCGTGCACCTTGGGAGAGAAGCTGATTCTCACGGTGTCTGAAATAAAGAAGTGCAAAAGCAAGAGCCTTTATTCTCTGTGCGTTCACCATGGTTGAATGAATGAATACTTGAAACTCATCGACCACTAAACATTTTGGATATTTTTTTATTGCTCATTTATAAATAGAAGGTTTTTTATTATAGACTTTTGTCTGATTCAGAAAAGTAACAAAAAAACTACTATTTCTCATCTCACGCGCACAGACCTGCTTGGACAACACTGGAATACATCACATCTGGTCTGCCGGTTGCATATGGTCTAGTCGAACGAGTTCAAATATTTGAACTGACCTGCAGCTCAAATCGGATCCGAATTTTCCGCAAACGGAGATGATCAGAACTCCATGCAGCTCCCAAACTACTCTCCATTAGAAACGAATGACTTCCGGTCTATCGCTTGTCATTTGACATGTGCAGTGGAAAGGTGGCTTTAGTCATAAAACACATTATAAACACATAATGTACTTCATCCTAAATATTTCAAGGATGTTCATGGGTAAATCCAGAGTAATAAGCAATTTCAACTATTGATATGGTTCGAGTTGTGTGGCCATGCTAACGACATCATACACTTTTGATTTCCTGTTTGGTTTTATTAAAAAAAGTAGAAACACTAAAAACACTTTAATATGCTGTGTGTTTTGTTAGACTGAACAAAGCAGCAGTACAATGTTTAGTACACGAACATGTTAGCCTTAAAATGTATTTAGTATGACTAAACAGACCTGATTGTGGCCCACATGATCGCGAGCAAAAGAACCAGTGGACTGTGGCATAGAATGTAATGAAGATGACAACTCTCATGATTCCACACTCAGTCATGGCGTCATCAAACTATGCCTCCGTTTATTGTGAATATGCGCCCTCTAGTGGTGAAAATTACATACTGTGCCTTAAAAGCAAATCATTTACAACATCATGGTGGGCACTACAGTCTCTGGACTTTCTGAATCCCAGACACTAGTATTTTAGCCATTTATTGAAGATGAACAACTGTCTGACCATCTGTGATTATGATTAGGCATCAATAGTTTTACAGCACACTGTGAGCGTGTTTTTATCAGTATACCATTTTTTTTCCATTTGGACCTAGAAACTGTAAACCATGACATCAGACTTAACATGTGGATAGGTTATAAAATAAAAGTCATAAAAACAGAATACAAGTGGCACATCCACCACTATTTAACAATACAGAAGTAAGCCGTTTCTGTAAATGTGCAACACTTCAGCTTCATAAGCAGTAGTAGGGAATTAATAAAAAAAGAACTGCACTACAAATGAGTGTGCTAATTAGGAAGAAAATGCATTAAAATAATATGGTAAGAAATACCTGTTTGCACTAAGCAGCATAACAAGCTGTTGTGTAGAAGCTAGATGCCAGATAAATAAATAGTTTTAATTAAATTGCTGTTTCTTTTCTTATGTGGGAAAAAATAGCTGGATAGATGGTCAAAATGTCCATGATTAACAAGAGTAAATACTTTTTGTTTGTACAGGGATTGAAGATGCTTTCAAGACGGCAGCAACTGAAGTCAGTTTGCTCGCTGGCACTGAAGAGTTCAATGCAACAGAGCTGTTTGGAGTTGGTGAGTTATTTTGCAGTTTAACATCACCTGGGTAACTGGTCGCTAACAACATAACAACAATCCAGTCTTGATCTAAAACAGCTTTAACTTGTATACAACTATTCACATACTATCCTAAATGCTCTATAGAAAAGAAATATAGGCTAGTTAGAAATAATATTGTGCTTGCACGGTGTGACTTGGAGGACTCTTCATAAAGCACAGCTATCTTAACTCATACTTAATCTTTACTCGCTGCACTGGATGACTCAATTAGAGATTGACTCAATTAGAGTAGAAACAATTCAATTGTTTATTTCATTAATTTATTTATTCTTTTAATCTAAAAAAAAAGCTCATGGTATACATATTACTTCATTTTAGGATGTACTGCTAAAAATATAAACACTTGTAATTCAGTGTGGCCAGAAGGAATGAACCCTTAGAACCCTTAGAACCCTAATTTATTCACTCATTGTCTTTTCAGCTTAGTCCCTTTATTAATCTGGGGTCACCACAGCAGAATGAACCGCCAACTTATCCAGCATATGTTTTACGCAGCGAATTACTATCCAGCTGCAACCCATCACTGGAAAACATCCATACACACTCATTCACACACATACACTAGAGCCAATTGAGCTTACCCAATTCACCTATACCACGTCTTTGGACTTGTGGGGGAAACCAGAGCATCTGAAAGAAACCCATGTGAACACAAGAAAAACATGCAAACTCCACACACACACAGAAAGGCCAACTGACCCAGCCAAGGCTCGAACTAGCACCCTTTTTGCTGTGAGGCGATTGTGCTACCCACTGCACCACCATGACACCCACAACCTTAACAACAGTTAATGAGCTCTGATTAGGTCAGTCACACCAGTAAATAGCCTGCATGTTTTTCCACAGCCCCACAGGTTGCACTGTAGAGCAAAGGTTTTATGTGCTTTTGGTGGGGAGCTAATTTAAAAGTCCCCTCAGTCCATGCTAATTCTACACCCTTACTGTAGAGCTATGATAACACTGAATCGTTCATGAAGACATGAAGAAGACTTGGAGCATGCACAGAAAACTTACACACGTTTAGTTTATGTCTGTGCAGATACTTCTAGAAAGAATGTTGAGTTCCCTTTTTCTTTTTGAATGATGGGGAAAAAAAGAGCTCTAGTTTTGAGTGAACATAACCGAAGTCAAGTTTAAAAATTCCTTTAACTGTGTGATCCTGACACTCATGTCATTCATTTCTCCTCAGATACTGACAGTTGTGAGCGTTGGATGAACTGCAAGAGTGAGTTTCTCAAGAAATACATGAGCAAAGTGGCCACTGATCTACCCAGCTGCCCCTGCTTTTACCCAACCGAGGTGGCCTACAGCACCGCGGATGTCCACGATGCCGCCACCAGACGCAACTTCCGCTGGAAGGACGCCAGTGGACCGAAGGAGAAGCTGGAGATCTATAAACCAACGGCCCGCTATTGCATTCGCTCCATGCTCACGCTGGAATCCACTACATTGGCGGCCCAGCACTGCTGCTACGACGACAGCATGAAACTCATCACCCGTGGCAAAGGAGCCGGTACGCCAAATCTCATCAGCACAGAGTTCTCCGCTGATCTGCACTACAAAGTGGACATCCTACCCTGGATCATCTGCAAGGGGGACTGGAGCCGCTACAACCACGCTCGACCCCCCAATAACGGACAGAAATGTGCAGAAAACCCTCAGGATGAGGACTACTATAAACAGTTTGAAGAGGCCAGAGAGTTTTGAACACTATCTGAAACAGAAGCAGTGTTGAATGCTGGCTGTGTGTTTGAATAAGACTTGCTATGAGAAACACACTGCCAACAATACGTAGAGATCTTCATTTGGCATCCCTCGAAACCTTGGGTTCGAAAGTGGACAGAATAATACCAAGTAACTCACAATGGATCTCTTTGTATTATGTATAATATTTGGGAACATTTTTGCCATTCTGTTTGATTTTTTTTTTTTAAGGAGTAAAGGGAAAAATTAAAGGGAAGTCATATCAGGAAATCACCGCACCAATGATCAAGCAACAGCGAGAGTTTCACATATTTTTGCATGCTTGTATTACACTTAACATGCAGTTGGAAACCCTCTCCTCAGGATTCTCGAACAGGACATTGGATGGAACATTCAGGTTCCTGTGTAAACATGCATATATTTGTCTAGTTGAATGAAAAGAATTCCTATATACTGTCCTGTTGTATCACGATTCCGTTTTTACCAAGAACAAAACAGCCCTGCGTAATCCTTGCAAAGTATTTATTAATTCATAGTTATGTGTCAATGGTAGGGGTTTGTGCATCTAGATGTATGGACACATTTTGAGTTCTAAATAAATAGACCATGTCACATTAAAATGTCACCATCAAACGATTCTCAACGTTAAATGTGCAGGAGATGATTCCATATGAACTGCTGGGGTCAAAGGGTCTTTCACCTTCCATTACAGTCAAATAAGATCCGTCTTCAGATATTAAACACTTTAAGCCATTCCACAAGACTCCTATTAGCTCTATCCAGAAACAGGCCTAAGCTCTGCTTTTGATGTCTGACGCAAAATACTCTTCTCCCTTTAAAAGGGGCTCAGATTCTTTCTCTTTTTTTTGCAAGCTTGCTCATATTCTCAAATTCCTCAGTAATTTCTCTGACTACGATCGCGCAGTCACATGAATAGCGAGCCGCATTCTTATGGTCAGTGTTAAAACCTCAGAGCATTTCTTGAGATGTTAGTGTAAATTAGGTTTTCACGGTTTTGTGCTGGATCAATATTAGCATAAATCAGCATTCCTAGTATTCATATGATAGAAAACCTTACCAATGAATTTGTAGCTGTCAGCACATTCTTACTGAGGTTTTTGAAATTATTGAGCAAATTAAATAATACATCGACTATGTCTAGATCTGGTAAAATGCATTTTAGTTGATTGAACGAACAGGATTACCAATCTTGTTTACACCTTTATTTTTCCCCAATAATTTTTCATCCACTCTCTAAAGGTAATGGTCAACGAGCAGACGTTTGTATTAGGGATGCTCATTTTGGTTAATTTTTCCAATTGACAACCGACACTCGTTAACTGAATATTAACCATTAACTGGTCAGATTAATATTAAATCATGATTTAATAAAAAATATATTATAATTGACATGTCTATTTTGTGTCGGACACATTAAATACTGCATTTTAAAATACTGATTTGAACATGCGAATATATTAACAACAGAACATCTTCACGCACCTGCAGTGTTTCCAACAGCAGAGAAAAAAAGAACAAACTAAAAAACAATAAAATAAATAGTCTTGCTCTAGATATTTTTCAATTAAATGCCAAATTTAGATTACAAAATGAAAGCATTGCCTCAATCCCTTTTAAGCACCAGCATAGGCAGTATTTTCCCCATCATATGTTTTTTTTTTAATCCGTCAAATAAAAATAGCAGGCTACCTCAAATTGATCGCTCCGGAAAATATGCATATAATGAATGCTCCGATGTTATTCTTATATCACAAATCTCTGTCAACATTTTTAATAGAAGTCACTATTTTAAAGATTATGTCTTGAGCGTCTGGTTTTACCTTAGAGCGTGTGTGCTTTTATTTCCTGTCTCTCTCGCGGTTCGCACTCTGCGTCTGATGAAAGACAATGATAATGGGTATATGTTGACTTTTTGTAAGGCATACAGTAGGCTACTATAGCATTTAACAATTTTGTTGTTACATATGATATTGCATACATGTTTTATAAAATGAAAGCCTCAGTTTGGTGCGGAAATTATGCAAAAATCAAGAAAACCATTGGTTTAGTTTGATTCATTGATTAGGGTATGTAGGCTATTTTAAAAATTGATATAAGAACTATTGATAACCGTAATTTTCCAAATGGAAAAAAGATTGGTTTGTTGTACACTAAATCACCACAACTATAGCCTATTTGTTGTGTTTATGAGCGGTAACGGAGCGTGCTCTGAAGGAGAAAAAATCCTGACGCTCCGACTTGTGGCCGGCTTGTTTTTTCAAAAGCAGCGCTTCAGAAACTTCAGAAAGTTTTGCTTTGCGGCTTCTTTCTCCAATTGTGCAAATAAACGGAGGTGTTCAGGTGACAGAGACAATCAGCATTAGCACTGGTTTAGCATAAACCTGTTTGTTTCAAACTGTGACCAGCAATATTCTTCTTTCATTTTGCTTCTTTGGCAAAATATGTCTGTAGGCACGTACAGGGGCATAGTGGACATTTTAAAAGTGGGGGGACAGCTGAATATGAGATCCAAAGGTTTATGTTCATATAATTATTAATCACCTGTTTCTAAATGGTCTGTCTCTGAAAGTGAGAAGGGGACGAAATTGAAAATGTAGGAGATTTTTTTGTTTGTTTGTTTCAGTTTATGACATTTATGTGTTTACATTACAAAAATGATCCGATAATTTACCTACTCTAAAAAAATTATTGTAGCTCCTTGTTTAGACTACTTAATTAAAATCAGCTGAATCAACACAATTATTGAGTTATTTGGGGACAACCTAATTGTTTTACGTTCATTTCACTTAAACTTAAAAACAAGTTAACCTATCAAGCTAACCTAATCAATTTGTGTTGTGACAACATGAAGGAATTGTGTGGAACCCTGCATTTTTTACACTGTACAATCTACCTGTTGAAGTAGCCAAATCGGAAAAGCATAATAACAATCATCCATTTGTAAGTGCATCAACAAAAATGCATGTGAAATGTTTCTCGGTACAACATTATCTAAGTTTAACGTTAGCGACTACCTGCACTTGGTTCCTGGCAGCTGTAAAATATTGATGCATGTTCACAGTAAGTCAAATAATTGTAAATAATGACCTTAAAGGGTCAAACTTCATCACAGAATCCCACTGCGAGTACCATCGAGCACAACCACGTTCTGACGCGATCAGCAGGACGTAGATCAACAGGGTTTAAAGTACGTTTGCCGTAGTATCAAGTGAATTCTCATGGTCTTCTCCCCATCTCACCTTCATAAAAGCTCTTTGGAGTGAAGGCTAAGCTTACAGCATGGAGCAGGATAAGCAGCAGTGATCTTTATTGAATCAGACCGTCTGCTTCAGAGGCCCCTCCACATCAAAGCAAACAGCCTGCTTTATTTTAAAACATCAGGCCTGTGTTAAAGCGGTGGCAGATCCCCCATACCAGCTCACACACACACACACACAGTCCACATTTCCTACAAGAAGTTACACCGTTTCTATTTACAGCGCCGCTCTGCTTCCGATGCACTAACGACTGTGGATAATAACAGACTTCTGCCTTCACTGAAAATGTAGGTGTTGTTTATCAAAAAGAACAAAACTCTTAAGTTCAGAGGCCTGTTGCATAAAACAAGTTTAACAAACTCTGGGTTGCTGGGTAAGTGTCGGGTTGACAAAACCAAACATTCAATTTGGTCAAGAACAGGTTAAGTGGTTTCACAACACATGATATAAACTTTCTCTGTTAACACAGAGTTTATACCAGAAACTTTGATGAACATGTCAAAGGAATAAAATAGTGCTGCACAATATTGAAAAAAATCTGACACTGCAATATTTTGTTTTGCTGTGATATAAATTGCGATATGTATATAATTTTCCCAGATGATTTGAGAAGCTCTATTTTAGAAAGATTTTATTAATTTAGATTCACTGGGGTGATCAAGTCTTTTTATAACTAGAATATAAAAAATTACATATATAAAAATTAAAATAAGGACAGAGCAAAAATAAAAGTGAAATAAAATGCGCTTTATGCTTTTCTGGGTAGGCTAACAGTATTTAAATATAGAAATAGAACAAATCAAAAGTAACCTGGTCATCACTATAAATAATTTCATAAAATAATATAAAAATTCTATCTTTATCTTTTTATCTTTAATAATATCTAATCCTGCGAAATGTCTATTGCAGATACACACATTGTGATATCAATGCTCAGACAATATGTTGTTGGTTTTTTCCCTTGCATGCACAGAGGTATGAATAATTAATAAAGTTGGATACATTTATAGCTCATTTTGTTAAACAATTTTTTAAATATCTTATACCACTCACTCATTATCCTTCAGCCTATTCCCTGCTTTACCATGGGTCACCACAGCAGAATGAACCATCAATTACTCTGGTATATGTTTTAAACAGTGTATTCACAGTGTAGCCACAACCCTCAGTGCTGGGAAACTACATTACATTATATCTAGTTAATTTCCTACTTCAAATGTTTAAAAAACATCTGACATAAATATTTTAATATTTACTTTGACAAATTCAGTTCATAACACAAAGGTTTAAAAGCATCAAAACAATATATTCGTAATATACTGTAGTTGTATTTATTTTTCATATATTACAAATGTCCTGTTTTGTTTTTGTTTTTTTTAGCAATAATGCATGACAATCATTCAGTTTTACCTTGATTTACAGAAGCATAAATTATCATTCAGTGTAACAAGTTTATACACTACAAAATCCTACAACTATTGGAATATATAGAAAAGTGTACAAATTATTAGGAATTTAGTATAAAATTTGTTTTCTTTTTTGTTTTATATAAAGATCAGAATAGCATGTTGTTTAACCGTTATATAATCAGTTATAAATAACACCATTTTACCATATTTTGACATTTGCCCTTTAATGTCATTTTAAACATTTTTCTTTTACATTGCTATCTAGGACTATAAAATTGTTTAGAAGTGATTTATGCATACCCCAAGTTCTTGTCTTTGATCCTTACTTTACAAAAATGTATATTATGAAACATTAACATTTAATTTTTTAACCCCTTTACATTCTGTCCAGTAATGGTTAGATCATTTTACAAAAAAAAAAAAAAAAAAAAAAAAAAAAACATTTTGCAATGATGCATAACCACTACTTGGCTTTTATATAAGGAATCCCACAGTGCCGCTGACCAGCTCTTCAGTTATTCTCCCTCCTCCAGGGAGAGGTGTGGAGTGGTGGTTTGGAGCGAGGCTGTTTTTAGACCAAATCCAATTCGCTTTTGCACTCTTTCTCTCAGCGCTGGCACTTTATGGGTGGTGTAGCACATTTCAGGAAGTGTCTGGCCCGCAATGCCGCAAGGGCCGCGGCTGCTTGGCGGGCTTAATTAGAAGGCAGGAACCTGGAATAGCTGACCTGATCTGCCAGGTCGCTGCTTGGCGAAGAAGACTAGCTGGAATGCCTGGGCTCACAGGGAGAGTGAATGGATTATTACCTGGCCCCGTGCCTGACCTAGAGACGACTTGTTGGCACAGGGTGCACAAAAACTCACGGAGGGGTTGGGAACGAGGGCCACACAGCTGAACAAACAGGTCAAGTAGCTGACAAACACCTCAAAGGGGCTCAGATTAACTCTCGCGAGGGTTCGTCCTTATAAGAACACATAAAGGCGGCTGAAAATGCACACATGACCTTAAGACCTTAGCCATGACCTTAGTCTTTCACCTCACTACACTGCCCAAGTGTGTGACCTTAGAGATGACAGCATTAGACTAAGGGGAAAACGATGAGGGTGTATTGTACCTTCTGATTTGTTCTTAAAAATTTATCTGATAACTATATTTTATCTAGAACTATGTTGTCAATAAATGAAATGTTTGTATACCTCAGCTTATTGGTTAAGAAAAATAATACAAGTTAAAAGTAAATGTTTTACAGAAGAGACTCAAATACACTCAAATATATTTTGAAAAAAACATACAAAAACATGATATAAATGTGGTCAAAATCATACTAAAACAAAAGTTATATTATTTCTAAATATTATTATATTTAGGATACATTTAGGAAAACATTTAAATATAATAATTGTAACTGAAATCATCAAATAAAAATATTATAGTATATTATTACATATAATCTGTTTTTGATTTTTTTATTCCTTTATGTAAAAGAAAAAAAGATATTAAAATTATTACATTTAATAATAATTGTATTTCTCACTCATTACAATTTTTAATTGTTGTTTTGATTGATCCCATTTAAGATAAATAAAACCTGTATAGTTCAGAGATACTTGTAGTTTATTTGTTTATTTATTTATTTATTTATTTATTTATTTTCCCACTAAAATAAATATTATATTATTTTCCTATTGACAGATCTAATTTGCACAGATCCTTACCACGTTTACTCAGCCAGTCTGAAATATGACTCTGTTCCACCATAAACAAATAGTCAGTCAGTGAAGAAAGTTACAGTAAGTTCTCTTCTGTTCTACGCTGAAGCGGCGTCTGCCTGCTATTTCCAGCAAAGAAAGTCCTTGTGTTACAGGAGCAGGAGAAGATGACCTGTGAGCTCGGTGTACGTGACTGTCTCTGTATGCACACTTCAGACATTATAAATAATAGGGCAGAGTATAGAGACAAATGTTACCATTTTATTTTGACTGGGGAGCTTGTAGTTAGATTTTAGCAATAATTCATTTGGATACAGACATTGTGCCCCTCAACTAACACTGCAAATTCTACAATAAATCTTGTTCATAACATTACTGCATTAAATTGATTTGTGAGCAAACAAAAACTGCACAGGCAAAATGTAAAACAACATGTAATATTAATAACATACAGTACTTCTGCTTGTTGAGCAGTCAAACACTCCTGTAGGCTTCACTCATTTGTTTCATTTCTTCATTAAATACTGTTTCAAATATGTATTACAATGTATATTCTTCATTAAATACTTTTACAAATATGTATTATAATGTATATGTTAAGTAAAATACTTATTTCTAATATTCATTTTTTTAGGAAAGATATTAGTTACACGTTAAGCATGTTTGCTGAGGTAAATGTGACATTAATTTACCTTAGCTTTTATTTAGCTTTAGCTTTAGCTTTAATTTAGCTTTTTTTTTCCTGATGTCTAATTGATTGGTCAAACAATGATTTCACGAGCAATTACTTGACACATGATATATTTCAGCAAGTAGGCCTACTATTTCTTCCCAGAAACCTTCTCAGGGTATCCGCAGGGTCTTAAAGTCTTAAAACGTCTAAATTTTAGGCCTGAAATGTTGTGTTTTAAACATGTCTTAATTTTCCTCTGTCCCGGTAAACCTACCCAATCGGGCCGACATTCATCCAATCACCAACAATCCATCTTAATATCAGGAGATGAAAACTAAAATCATTTACACAATATCCTCATGATAATAACAGAGCAATGTATCCCTTTACATTGTCTTCCATTCCTACAATCTATTTACAGAAGAAAGAGAGAGCAGACTTCATATTTATAAATAGGTATGAAACTTAAGGTTTTATAACATAAACGCATTAGGTTGAATAGAAGTTATACTCATTCAATTTGGACCAAATGCCAACAAATATATATATTTTATTTATGTAATTGTCTCCACAATTAATATAATTTTAACAATGTTAAACTTAACATTTTTCTTTTAAAAAAATGATGTTGAAAAAATTACACAACTAGAGTTTAAAGTATGGGACATATCGGGACAATCATTTGGGACAACTGAGCCATTAGAAATAACCATTAGTGTTTAGCCCTGTATACATCCAAAATTTCTTAAAAACTCAAAAATCTGCAGAAACCCTTCTTCTGATCTTCGTGTGGATTCATGTTGTAGCAAAGATGACGATATTATCAGCTGATATTTAAACTAGGATAACAGCCGTCTATCACGGCAGTGACGTCACATGAAAAGAGCACCTAGCCGGTATTATTAGTTTGAATTTAGAAATATAATAACTGTAGTTTCTTGTGCTTTATTGTATGAAAGACACATAAAAACTTTGTGTGATTAGGATTTAAAGTGACAGTACCCTAAAATGTATATTTTCTTAAATAATCAAGTAGTCACCCTCAAGCCACCCAACAAGAGGTATGTGACATTTTAAAAATACTTCTTTCTGAAAGCCATGAACCAGACTGTTGTTTGAACACATTCAGGACTGTTTACTGCAGCTGTAGATTAAAGATAAAGATCTTGTAAGTTAAACAATGTTCAGTTTCAGATCGATAATTTCACTTCATTATAGGCCCCAATTTATTGCCAGGAGCAGCAGGAAAAAAAACTATCCCTGTATATTCTTTTATCACTCTCAAAAGTTTAGTAGCTGTTGACTTGAACTTAATCCTTGTTTTGGCCAAGTGAATACACTGCAGTGCAGTTTTGTATATATTCAAGATGGTAAACCCTGATCCAGCTTGCATTTCCAATGCTAAATACTTGAAAAGCCTGTTGTATGTCAGAAAGCAGTGATGGAGGTCACTTAATAGGTGTGGTGTATGCCAGAAAACAGAAATCAATGTCATATTGTAGTATGAACAATTTAACTAACCAATGCTCTGCAGTGAGTCTACTGTAGCTCCATCTTTTAGGCACTGGTTTACTGCTTACTGAGAAATAGTTTGGTTGCTTTTTTGGTAGTTCTGTTGAGTACCACTTGCTAGAAATGAGACATTAACAATTCCTTTAATAAGTAACAATTTCAACTAAAAATCTTCAACTTTTTGTTTGAAAAATATCACCCAGATCTAGGCATGGGCCGGTATAAGATTCTGATGGTATGATAACCTTTGATAAAAATATCACGGTTTCACGGTATGACTGTGTTGTGTTTAATGCTCTAAAATATATTCTTTTTAAATGTCTGGCTAAAAAAACAACAAATTTTCCCCCTTTGAACACAGTATATTTTATTTCAAGAAACATTTAAAATATTTTGGGGCAGTAAACATGTCAGGCTAAATAATTCAAGTGAATCCTCGTCTTCATTTGTTTCGAAAATACAGATTTCTTTACAATTTACACCTAAAAAACTGAAAAAAAGTAAGTGAAAAAAAATGTAAATTAAAAAATCTCACTCATACCTTAGGAACGGTAGAGCAGAAAATGTTGGCGGTATGATAACCTTAACTATTCCATACCACGATATACCTTGAAAATGGTTATCGTCACATGCCTACCCAGATATTGGATAGCATTTGTGTGGACAAATTACCAGCAAATGAAAATTTTATAGTGAACAATCGTTTAAAAATTCCTATCAACTCATCAAATTTAAAATCCATTTGAGTCCCAGTAGCCTAAATAAAGAGATTTTGGGGAGTAAATGCAGTAGCTACCTGTTATGCAAGTTGGTGTGCGCAGAAAGACACCATGCAGCCACATGGCAGCGATTCAGTCTGACAGGAGAGCTCAGCATGTGTGGACAGCAGGCCGAGCGGGGCCACAGTCGCAGTCTTTGATCTCCATTCGCATTGCCGTCTGTTTTGCGTTTTAGGTCTTGCTGAGCACGAGGCATTGGATACACCTAGAATGTTGGGGCAATCGCCCCTGTGCCCTGCCACCTCTTAAAGACCAAGTATCTCTTTTCAAAGCTGAAGAGGCCCTCAGCAACCCCACAAATAACATTACGGCATGCACAGCATAAAAGTGTCAGCGAACTGGATTGAAATGGAAAGTGACACAGGAAATATGCTTGTGTTAAGTGTTCAAGGTGAGCTACACCTAATATTTTGTAAAATGTGTGTGTGCTCATAGAGTGAACAGGTGGAGGGCTTTATTCTAAGAGTTCTTGGGTGACAAAACATGCCCTTTTATTTAACTAAAACCAATTTATCTCACAAATTCAACTTATAATACTATGTTAAAAAAAGGAAGCATTGTACCAATCACTCAACTAAGAACAAGTGCAATAACTGTATAACTGAAATAACTCAGCAAGTACGTGTCAACATACAGTGAAAAAACATGGTGAAGCATGACTCAATATTACTCAATAACAAACAACAAAAATCAACATGGCACTGACCACATACACAATGGGACTAGTATAAATCCACAGACATACAAATCTAAAGACAACATATGGGATAGCCACATGATTGTGCCTTATTGTAACATATGGATATTAAAGCAAATCACAATTAACTTGAACCTTACAGCCACAAAACACCATCAATCTGCAATCTGACATCAAACAATGGCATTTGGGAGTTCTTCCTTTATCTGCAGAACAGGTGGAGGACTTAATTTTAAGAGTTCTGATAAAACATGATTTAAACTACTGTTAAAAGTTACACTCATGTAAAAAAGCGAACATTGTATTATCACTCCACAAAGAACAAATCCAATTATTGCTTTTGTGAAATAGCAACTCAGCAAGTATGTGTCAACATGCAATGCAAAAAAAAAAAAACATGGTTAGGAAACAATCTATCGCTCTTACAAGCATTAAAAAAAAATCAATATGGCACTGACCACAAACACAATAGGATGAGTATCCACAGACCGAATAATTTAAGGACAAAATTTGGGATAGTCACATGATTGTCCCTTATTGTAACTCAAAGCAAAGCACAATAAACTTGAACCTTCCAGCCACAAAACACCATCATTCTGCAATCTGACATCAAACAAAGACATTTGGGAGTTCTTTCATTTCTTTGGGGAACAGGCA
This sequence comes from Danio albolineatus, assembly GCA_903798035.1. Classification (NCBI taxonomy): domain Eukaryota; kingdom Metazoa; phylum Chordata; class Actinopteri; order Cypriniformes; family Danionidae; genus Danio; species Danio albolineatus. The sequence goes on from CAIGQQ010037872.1 coordinate 1,046,722, forward strand.
GAGGACTTTATTTTAGGAGTTCTTGGGTGATAGAACATGATTTAAACTAGGGAAAATTATAAATAAGTATATATATATATATATATATATATATATATATATATATATATATATAATGCGATATATAATGTGATATGAATACAATTTCATTATATGACTTCATATCTCTATGTTGTAAATAATTTATAATGTTAGATTAATTAGGATGATTCTGCAGTCGGAGTGCATCAGCAAAAAGTCTAATTAACAATTTTTTTAAATTTTAGGGGGTCCCCAGACACATTTGTATTATTGTTTGTGCTATTTGCAGTGCACTTCTGTATCTGAGCATTTTCAAGCATAACAATCTAGAAGCACAATCAACAAAAAGATACAATTGAAATAGAGTGTTTTATCATTTCCCGAGTCTAATGGTATTCAAGTACAGTAACTGAATGATAAAAATAAAAATAATTCAATAAAATTAATTGTAAAAATACAATTTCTTATAGCTGAATGTTTTTAAAATCATTATACAATCACAGGGATTAAAAGCACAAATGATAAATTAAAATACAAACAAAATATTGCATCTCCAGCGATGTGACTATTGTGAATGATCAATCGCGATATCGATGCTGAAACAAAATATTGAGCAGCCTTACTTTAAACGATTGCTGAAACCGACTTATCTTATGAATTACACCATTGTAAAAAAGTGAACATTATACCAATCAGTCCACAAAGAACGAATCCAATTATTGTATTTGTGCAATAACCACTCAGCAAGTATTACAACATACAGCGAAATAACATGGTGAAGCAAAAATCCATCACTCAATAACAAACAACAAAAATTAACATGGCACTGACCACATACACAACGGGACGAGTAATTTTAAAAACTTTTTAAAATAAAAAAAACATATGGAACAGCCACAGGATTGTCCCTTAAAGTAACTTATGGATATTAAAGCAAAGCACAATTAACTCAAACTACAAAACACCATCAATCTGCAAATCTGACATCAAACAAAGGCATTTGGGAGTTCTTTCGTTTCTCTGGAGAGCTTCTATTTTCACCTCTGGGTTATTGTCGAGTGTGTAATTTATTTCTAGACTATAAATCTTTGGCAGCCCACAGTTAAGATTATAAGATGTGGGGAGTAGGAAAGGCAAGGGGAAGACAGGGATAGAACTCATGCTGTCTGTTGGAGCCTCAAAAACAAATATGATGCTACAAATAGAGCAGTCTGGAACTTTACAAAAGCTCATGTGATATAAAGACTAAACAAAATACTGAGAACAATAGCACTTTAAAAATCAAACAAGCCGTTTCAACATAGGAAGCATTCAAATAATTCAGGATCCACAAATTACAGTGTAACAGTACAGTGCAATGTGAAGGCAAACGTTTGGTCTTTTAGTTTACTTTTTGGTGAACTTAAATATCTTAACACAACCACAATTTCTTACCTGTGTTGCTGAGCTTCTGAGAGCATTTCTAAGTTAAAACAAGAAGTATGCAGAGGGGCACGAAGAGGGTTAATCAATAGGAGAGATAGTTATGCAAGTTTTGTCTTTTCACTCGGCGGCCATCTTTGAAACAACTCTTGGTCAGTATGCTCGGGCATTCTGTTTAAATGGGCAAACATCCAATTCTCCAAAATTGCTTGCCTAGATTAAGATTGAATATCATATCGGGAATCACCAACAATACTAAACAACATCTGTAACTTTACTTTCATTACTAAACGTCCAAAATCGGCATAAACTCACGTCTGGTCTGAGTCCCTCCCCCAGAGAATCGTCAGACTATGGCGATCGATGATTGGCTCCTGTACGAGAAGGCGGGAATCATTCGCCATATTGACAGTCACACTCTCCCCCATTCAAAACAATATGAGTGACATGTCTTGTGCATTCTAGAGTCTTTGCTAAAGTATGGCCCCTCCATATATTTCTAGTTTGATTCAGAAATGCAGCAACACAGGTAAGAATTTGTGGTTGTGTTCAGTTATTTAACAGCATTTCTGATTAAAACAGGAAATATGGAGAGGGTTAACCAATAAAGGAGATAGTGATGCCAGTTTTGAACTGTGATTTGCTACTCAGCAGCAGGTGGTGTGAGAGAGGGACGTTTTATTGTGCAAAATTATGTGGTCAAGGATGAATCATACTTTGTCTGTTGTCCTTTTAGAAAAAACTGGGTTAAATCAGAATAAATAGGGGTTTTTCCCCCTCAGTCATCCTAAAGTTGATTTTTCTTGAGTTGCATACAATCCATATAAATTCCCCTCAGAAGTCACAAGGAGCCAGCACAATAATTTGACCACAAACTGACATTCTTTCCAAATATCAACGTTTAAGGTATGTTTATCTGAAGTTTGTGATATTTACTTAATTTGCTAAAAAAAAAAAAAGCTCATCCTTTTGCACTTTTCATACAATAAATAATCTTTGAGACAAACTTTTTTTCTCATGAAGGGCCAGAATTCAAGCTTGATTGCGTACAGTTGGCCGAAGGTAAATAGCAAACTGTATTACATTAATGTTGCTATGGGTAATTTCCTCATTTTTCCTACATTTAATAATTAATAAATAAATAAAAATTGCTATTGAAAATGTATATTTTTAAAACAAATTTATTACAATAAAACCATAAAAAAAATCTATTTATAAAACAATGGAGTTGAATACACAAGTCATGCTGAACCTGCCTTTGTCTTGATTTCCACGCTGCTGTTCCGGTTTCTGCGATGTCCCCTATTTATAATATGACAGTATGTACATTTTAAAAGAAATCTGATTCATTTACAACATTTAATTGAAACATTTAATTTTGGGGGTGGCGTGGTAGCTTAGTGGTCACCTCACAGCAAGAGGGTCGCTGGTTTGAGCCCCAGCTGGGCCAGTTGGCATTGCATGTTCTCCCTATGTTCGCGTGGGTTTCCCCCACAGTCCAAAGACATGCGCTATAGATGAATCGAATATGCTAAATTGGCCATAGTGTATGTGTGTGAATGTGAGACTGTATGGGTGTTGCGGCTGGAAGGGCATTAAGCTGTGTAAAACATTTGCTAGATAAGTTGGCAGTTCATTCCGCTGTGGCGACCCCTGCTAAATGAAGGCACTAAGTTGAAGGAAACTAAAATGTAGCTCAAAAATAAAATAAACTAAAGGTTACATTAAATTAGAAATAAGAATTTCTGTTAACAGCATTCCCCAACTCTTCCCCATCATTCTCCCCCTGGTGATCCAAATCAAAAGGATGCAAAGGGCCAACTTAGGCTCATAGGCCCTAGTTTGGGCATTTCAGCTTTGAGGCCTTTATAGGCATTCCAAACCTAGAGCCCTCATTGATAAGAAAACTGTGTAGGCTACTATTACATCCTTTATGTGAAACCCAAATAGACAATATATGAATGAATCAATCAACACAAACAAATGCACACCATACCTCAGCTTTATTGAGCATTACAATAGCAATAGGTTAGTACAATCTGCTGTTTGAAACGTTCACAGACATTTCATCATAAATGCGAAGTACAACTAAAATCAGCGTATATATACCTTACATTTTATACTGCAAGAGTTTTAACATAAGAAACGATAGACTGCAGAGCTTGAAATAGTAGCCCTGCCAGAAACCCTCATCAATGTAATAATAACCTTCAAAGTATAGGATTCAGTGTAATTAATAAATACTTTTTTAAAGAGCCTCTCATTTTTCTGATATTATAAAATACAGACCTAAAATATATTTAGCTTTTTTTCAAAGATGGACTAACAGTCTTTTTATAAGCTTGTTTTTTGGGGGGATGAGGGGGTGGGGGTCTCATCTCCTGAGCACTACACTTGGCATTAGAAAACACACAAAACTGTTCAGCTGTTAATAGAGCTCAACCAAGTGCACTATGTAGCTTTTTGTTTATTTCAAGTGAACTCACAGTACGCAAAAGAAATGCATACATTGATTGAGCAACATGCGCCATATGTTATTAGTACACCCACAAACAGTGCAGTTAGTAAAAGTAGTGCACTTATTTTGTAAGACGCTGGGCAAAAGTGCGTGTGCATCTAGTCTCATTACAAGATCTTTCTCTGAGCCTACTGCCATCGACTTTGTGGTGAAAGTGTAACAACCACGGACTGACTCGTTTTCAACAGTGCATATCAATAGATTTGAGAAAAGTCCCACTATTTAAAGGAACAGTTCATCTAAAAATGAAACTCTCATGTACTCACTCTCGTTATTCCAATTTGCAAAAGCTTTTTATATGTTTATATGGAAAGCATTCGTTTTCACCCCTTTTTTTATTGGAGCTGGTTCCAAAAGTATTTTTCCCATGCATCTTGCCATAAATGTTTGGGGAAAAAAATCTTAAAGCATTTAAATGGCTAAAATGTGAATCATAACATTACAGACTTTAATTTAAAGCAAAAAAAGTACATGAAAATTTTAGACAAACTCCACTGTTAACCTCAAGAGCCATGTTGAGATTTCCACCTGGATTTTGCCAAAATTTAAAAGCTTCCCAAATCCACATGCAGAGGTGTAAATGCAAAAGTTTGGTATCATTTTAAAGAAGACCCTTTGAATTTTCATAAAACACTGTTGAAAGTGATTAAAACAATTGTATATGTTGAGTGTGTTATAATAAACACAAAAAAGAGGTGCTTTTTTATTATAAAAACTCAAATTTGAAAGTGTACCTTTTAGGTTCTCTGTGGTCTAGGTTACTGAAATGAATGTGGTTCCACCACATGTCTGTAATCATAGGAAAAAAGAAAAATCTCTCTATCATAATATATGCAAGTTATTCTATTTCAACTGATGAGAAGTGTAATCACATTTTTAATGTAATTTCCCCCTACCAAATTTTGAATACCTTGCATATCCAAATGCACAGGTACGTATACATGAAAATATTCTGTGTTTTTGGACAGAAAAACCTTTGAATTTGACTGTTTGAACTAGGGTTGAATAGGTCTGTCCTTAAAGTTCTTAAAAATCTATTCCACAGTTGGAAAAAATAAACAGTTTTAACTTCCGGAACTGAATCTGCTGTTCTCTGTAAATGGGGAAGCTATAAAAAAGGATATAAACCCCCCCAAAGTATTGGGACACATGTATGAGTCCATAAAACATCTGAAGACTCATTGTATAGACCACTTTTATGATACTTTGGTCCTTTATTATTTTATAGTTTATTATATGGAAAATAACGGCCAGGATGCACTTAAAAATAACCTTTTGTCTTCCACAGTTTGAAATAACACGACCGTGAGTACATGAATGTATTTTTGAGTGAACTATCCATTTAACCAAACTGGTTTACATAGCTTTAAAAAGTCAAATGTAAAGTTTTTTTTTATTTCAAAAAGGATTGTATCCCGTTTTCCACACTGCATATATGCATTTGCAACTCACATCAAGCACACATGTCAAATATCTCCACTCAGACTTTATTATGAATTACTAAACTGAACTTCTGCACAAAACGAGCATCTTGGCTATATATATATATAAAAACATAAAAGTTATATTAAACGTCAAGTGAGCCAAAAAAAAGCAAAAAAACCCTAAACTAAAAGCTACATCAATGACCACCCTGTTTTTAACAACCCATAGCTTATTTACAATGACAAGGACGGTGCATATTGTTTCAAGGAGGAATAGAAATGGAGCATCAAGTCTTATCCAGCACATACTAAAAGCTGAGTTTCTTGGAAGCCCACTAAAACCAGAGCAGTGCACTAGTCCTGAAGTGCACTTGGCATGTCCTCTTTTCATAGCAGACGCTTTAAGCAAATTACCCTGCTAACCCTGTCTCAAGTGACAGTAAAACAGATGACGCTGTCTATGCTGTGCCTGTGAAACGCAGCGCCAAAATAGTATGGTAGGTCGTATAAAAGGATTGAATAAATAACATATTGGAAATAACCGTTTATATCTGTGCAAGAAAGAAAAAAGATGGAAGAAAAGACATATTGCAACCTTTTTGTCCCTTTATGATTGTGTCCTACAATGACACAACGTCAAGCTCTTGCGTTGAAGATCTCGACGCTGACATATTGCTGCAGAAATAGAGGATGATTTCAGGCCGCTTTAGTCACTCGCGGTCCCGAGACGACACACTCCACCTTCGATCGCCAGAGACTGTCCGGCCACTGCTCCAGGAGGAAGTCTGGATATGTGCGTCTGGCAAACAGAGAGAAACAGAAAGTGTTTACAGTGTGGTGGAGAACACACACAGCTGTTGAATGCTGAGACGGAGGTGTCGTCATTTCAACCAAAGCAAATGCCGCTCGCTTTAGCTGCACACCCTGGTCGTGCTCTTTGACAGGCTACGATAAGCGGCCCTCGGGGAGCCGGAATGAAGCAGACAGAATGGAAGTGACTGAGTGGTATCATCTCAGAGAACTCTAGGCCACCTGTCGCCAAACACTGGCTCATGGTGGGAGGGCATGCATACGGCAGCAGTCAGTGGAAAAACGTGACCCCTTTCAAGGCATTGTCAGTAATGCTGTCATAGTGATCCATATCTCGCTCCCACGCTCTGTCTGACCTCGCAGCACATGCTGGACACGAGCTAGCTAGGAGACAATACCTCAAGACTAAAAACAAACTAAAACAATACCATGCAATACATTTAATATGGACTGTTAAAAGTTACACATAAGTCTTTCAAAAAAGCATATAAAGATTTGGGTGGAGAATTATACAGTGCCTATAGAAAATCATCATACCTGAGAAAACCTAGAAATTTATTCACATTACACCCAGCCTTCAAAAAAACTTTGGGATAAAGTTGTAGAAGTGTACAGGTTAGGAAAAGGCTAGACAAACATTTCAAAAATTCTATTCAAATCGTCTTTATTTCTATAGCGCTTTTACAATGTAGATCGTGTCAAAGCAACTTAACATAGAAGACTATAGTAAACTGAAACTGTGTCAGTCCAGTTTCCAGAGTTTAAGTTCAGTTTAGTTCGCTTCAGTGTGGTTTGAAGAGCAAATCTATCGATGCGCAGCTCCAGAAGTCCTGAACCATGCAAGCCACTGGCGACAGCGGCAAGGAACAAACTTCACCAGTTGACAAACTTCACCAATTGATTGAGTAAAGGAAAAAACCTAGAGAGAAACCAGGCTCAGTTGGGAATGACCATTTCTCCTCTGGCCAAACTTCTTGTGCAGAGCTGCAGTCTAGGTGCTGGAGGCTGGAAAAGGTATTTGGAATGTGATTTTTCTTTTAGGCTGTACAGTGATCTCTCGCTATACCATGGTTCACTTTTTGCAGTTTCGCAGATTTTTTTAAATTAATAATTTTTTTTAAATATTTATTTTTGGCCTTTTTGCCTTCATTAGACAGGACAGTAGTGAGAGAGGAAGTGAAGTGGGAGAGAGAGGGGGGTGTAGGGTTGGCAAATGTCCTCGAGCCCGGATTTGAACTCGGCACGACCTGTCGTGCTACTGCACCATATGTCGGTGCGCTAACCACTAGGTGTTAGGACTGCGTTGTTTTGGTTTGTTTTTGTGTGTTTGGTCTGTTTTATGCCTTCAGCGCGTCTGATGCTGGTCAGCGCTCTTATTTAAACTGAGTGAGAGAGTTTGTATGGGCTGCTGTTCATTCACTGTTGAGCAGTGAATGAACTGCGCTTCAATTTGCTTTATGTTTTGTTTTGCATCCATACACTAGCGCTGACAACACTCACGGCATCCATTCACACTTTTGAAACATACACATACTGATATTTTTGATTGTTATTTTCAATTGAGTTAAAATAAATAATATTTTTGACTTTATTTTGTTGTGTCGCCTTCTTTTATGTTATTTTCGAGCCAGGTGTAACAGTATGCTATTGCGCCGACTGCAGATTCTTTTTGTGCAATTTGACATGCTGTTTTTCTACAGCACATTCTGTTCTGCGTCCTGATTAGCACATTGAGTCCTGATTGGCTGTAGACCATTGCCAATCAATCTCCTCCGTGCCGTGTCTCCTGTACAGTACAGAATGTGTTTAGCTTGCCAAATTGACATAAATCTTTGATTGACTCTGTGCTGTACTTTTTTTTTTCACCCAACAAACCCTGCAATTGTAGGCCAGCTAGTGAAGTGTTGTGCAGGTAAACCTCACTCCTCTGGCCTCTAAAGGTGCTCTAGTGACAGACACTAGAGGCCATGGCTATAATGCCTATCTGAGAAAATAGTGTAGTGATGGGTTTTACAGCCTTAAAACATCTATAATAATTATTGTAAAAAAATTAAGCTGACTACTTTGCGGTTTTCACATATTGCAGGCTGTTGTTAAAAGAGGTATGATGACTGCACTGTATATATATATA